>KV005026.1:4994-16826 GCA_001598015.1 Dorcoceras hygrometricum
AGCTGTCGTTGGCTAGTGGAGGAACGCGAAGTTGCTGCCGTTCGAAGTATCGTGTCGACCGGGTTGAGCTACGTTCTGGGTTTGGTGAGAACTTGTTTCTAGCCATAGTATAAGCTTTTTGTTGAGTTATGCTGATGAATTCGTGACTGGTGTGAGTGGTAACTCCCAGCAGTGTTCTGTGTAGTATCCCGTAGGATTTATTGTGTGCGCTGTGTGTTTAGCAGGATTTTATTAGAGTCTTCGGGATCTCTTTCAGTGGTAATTGTAATTCAGCAAGTCAAGGTACGGATTTGAGCTTATAAATTCCAGCATGGTGATGGCTTGGATATTTGCGAGATGGCTATCTGTTGGCTGCCCTGTGTTGTTGCCTGTTGAGGCTATGGTTTGAGTTTGCCGTGTGTTATATGGTGTATGCTACTGGTTTTGTTATTGTTGTGCATAGGTTGATATGTTCACATCTTCCAGCATGTGCATACACGCATTTGCATCCCTTTTCAGCCATTATTGCCGTTCTTGTTGCTATGTTTCTTACCAGGATGCGAGGGCGAGCGGCGATACCGCACTCTCATTTCCCTACTGGGTTGAGTTAGCCCCTATGCGCCGAGTGGCTAACTACCACAGTTCATAGGTTGGGCAACAGCAGGGGAGTTGTTTATTGCATCTGGTATTCGGGTGTTGTGTCCTGGCGAGTGGCTAACTACCACACTTGGAACATACCCTGTGGCCACTATCTGACAAATCCCGTTGAACTGTTGTTTCCTTTCTCATGCATAGCATCTGCATTCTATTCTTGCTGTTTCTTGCTGATTTATGTTTGCTCTCCGTACTGGGGTTTAACCCCATGTCCCCCCGGGGCTTGGTTGTTTCTTTGTTGCTTTGTTTTCAGGAAATCCAGGTTTTACAGCTGGTCGTGGGCTTAACCCAGCTGGTGGTGCCCCGGGAGGTGGCTAGAGTGTCCCAGTTATTTATAGTAAAATTATATCTATGTATCAGTAGCCAGGGGGATGCCCTGTGCTTTGTTGCTGTACCCTGTAGTTGGTATCTGATACTAGAGGTTGTTGTATGTGTTTATGCTATACTTTTTCTTTTTGGTTGTTGGATTTTAAAGCTGGGATCTATTTTGAGTATTTCATTATTTTAAATTATATGTTTAAACCGTCGGGCCTAAAAGCGAAAATTTTATCCACTTTTTGTTAGCTTCCGCATGTGCTTATCTGTTGTGATCACGAGGCCTGACAGACTGCTATAGGTTCTATTGCGAGTTTGCGCTATCAACTTTTAGGGGAGTTGGGAAGCCAAGCTACCTCTAGTAAAATTCGTGTATAATAATAGATTCCAGACCTCCATAGGCATGGCACCCTACGGGGAATTATATGGGAGGAAGTGTAGGGCCCCTATTCACTGGGAGGAGGTTGGTGAGCGAGCGGAGTTGGGAATGGAGATTCTCTAGTAGACAGCCCCTATAGTACTGAGAATCAGAGATAGAATGAAACGTACGGAGTAGACAGAAGAGTTGGAGTTCTCTGTCGGACACCACGTTTTTGTGAAGTTAGCACCCATGAAGGGTGTAATGAGGTCTGGGAAGAAGGGTAAGCTAGCACCCAGGTACATAGGACCATTAGTGGTCCTCGATAGAGTGGGGACATTAGCATATCATGTCGCTCTACACCCAGTCTGGCAGCAGTGCATAACGTCTTCCACATCTTTATTGTGAGGATCAAGATTTATTAGAGGTAATTAGTGGTTAATCAGACTACATTAACTTGTTAATCAGTAGGGATTAATCATCTTGGAGAGTTAATAGGGTTAGTAGGGATCAACACATGTGTGAGTTGATCTGATGGCCCGTGCTGATTTGAGATTGTGCAAGCTGTTCAAAATTATTGTGCTGTATCGCCGTGCTGAGCTAGTGTGAACTGATCTATTCTAGTGCGAGCTGGCAGTGCGGTTTTTCTGAGCTAATATCAGGTTAGAGTAGTGAGGCATAAGCTGGATTCAGCTTGGGGATATACTTGGTGTCCTGAGATGAGTAGTAATTCTTAGAGTAGGTGGCTGGATAGCCAACTGGATGTAGTGGGCTTTGTTGACTCTACCGTAAAAACGATCTTTATTCATATAATTTACATTTACATTACATTCTTTATTTTTGCTTTTGCGTAAAATTGTTGGATAAAGACCTTGAATGTACTATAGTGTATGCTAGATGTGATAGTAGATTTGATGGCTATCATGAAGTGCATCTAATAGTCACTGTACATTCTAAATGAGTTCCTAGTCAATAGAGCCATCCAAAATAAGGATAAGGGCCGCCTGAGTTCGAGACTAGCATCTGCGATGCGAAGTACCATGCTTCATTTATAGGAAACATAGAGATTCTGATCATGCATATGGATAGTGACCTGGTGATCTATCGACTACCCTCGTTCGGACTTTCCAGGTGGTTATCTTTTGTCGATTAGATTAAAGTCCGGTCTTGGTTGTACAGATTAGTACTCATTACTCGAAACATCATTGAGACTCTAAATGCTAGTCGCCTCACTGTGACTCGTTTACCGACTCCAGGAAGGTCATCAGGTGGTGAGGTTGGGTGAGGTCATGATGAATGTAGGAGTCGATGCTTTGTTGTCGAGGATTCACCGCTCGCCTTGGTGCGTGGGTATCCTATGCTATCTGAGGAGATAATAGTGTGACAAATATCTGTCCAGAGTACTAGATGTGCTTTAGGTAAATGGATTTACCTAGTAACACATGCGATTTCACTATTTGATCTCCAAGATGTATGCTATAGAATCTCAAGAGACTCTTGATTTACCAATGGTCGTTGATTTGGTCAGGATATTTGAGCTGAAAGGATCGTACTGTACATTAACCATGACCAAGTGGTTCTTACAGGTACTATCAGTAATACATAGGGGATCATGGAGCGATGTTGCTAGACGCTTTACCATGGTCCGATGGGTAAATTCGAAAATATGTTTCCGGAGTCACAAGGAGTTGTGAGCCCACATTTAGCTGTATCCCTGAACCATTGAGGGTCACACAAGTACTGGTTTCTCAATTCCTGTATGAAAATGGTCTCAGTGTTGAGTATAGGAGGAGTTTTGGGATCATGACTTCCAAAATTAGCTAAGGGAGTAGGACTTTCATATTTAGCTAATAGGCGTGAAAATTGTTTTTGGATTAGGAGGTTCGAAAAATTGTCTTCACATCATACAGTTTTAGAAACTGTGCAGATCGGTTTGATCTGATCGTCGATCGAGATTATGATGACATCACTATTATGGACTTGAACCAATGTGCGATGGTCTTGGGCCTGGCATGGGCTCATTAACCTGGTTTAATCTCGTGAAATATCTATAAATAGGGGCCTAGGAGGGCTATTAATTTGTACCAAATTGTGTTGACAACTCTCCTCTTCCCTGCTTTGTTTTCAGAAAATCCAGGTTTTACAGCTGGTCGTGGGTTTAACCCAGCTGGTGGTGCCCCGGGAGGTGGCTAGAGTGTCCCAGTTATTTATAGTAAAATTATATCTATGTATCAGTAGCCAGGGGGATGCCCTGTGCTTTGTTGCTGTACCCTGTAGTTGGTATCTGATACTAGAGGTTGTTGTATGTGTTTATGCTACACTTTTTCTTTTTGGTTGTTGGATTTTAAAGCTTGGATCTATTTTGAGTATTTCATTATTTTAAATTATATGTTTAAACCGTCGGGCCTAAAAGCGAAAATTTTATCCACTTTTTGTTAGCTTCCGCATGTGCTTATCTGTTGTGATCACGAGGCCTGACAGACTGCTATAGGTTCTATTGCGAGTTTGCGCTATCAAATTTTAGGGGAGTTGGGAAGCCAAGCTACCTCTAGTAAAATTCGTGTATAATAATAGATTCCAGACCTCCATAGGCATGGCACCCTACGGGGAATTATATGGGAGGAAGTGTAGGGCCCCTATTCACTGGGAGGAGGTTGGTGAGCGAGCGGAGTTGGGAATGGAGATTCTCTAGTAGACAGCCCCTATAGTACTGAGAATCAGAGATAGAATGAAACGTACAGAGTAGACAGAAGAGTTGGAGTTCTCTGTCGGACACCACGTTTTTGTGAAGTTAGCACCCATGAAGGGTGTAATGAGGTCTGGGAAGAAGGGTAAGCTAGCACCCAGGTACATAGGACCATTAGTGGTCCTCGATAGAGTGGGGACATTAGCATATCATGTCGCTCTACACCCAGTCTGGCAGCAGTGCATAACGTCTTCCACATCTTTATTGTGAGGATCAAGATTTATTAGAGGTAATTAGTGGTTAATCAGACTACATTAACTTGTTAATCAGTAGGGATTAATCATCTTGGAGAGTTAATAGGGTTAGTAGGGATCAACACATGTGTGAGTTGATCTGATGGCCCGTGCTGATTTGAGATTGTGCAAGCTGTTCAAAATTATTGTGCTGTATCGCCGTGCTGAGCTAGTGTGAACTGATCTATTCTAGTGCGAGCTGGCAGTGCGGTTTTTCTGAGCTAATATCAGGTTAGAGTAGTGAGGCATAAGCTGGATTCAGCTTGGGGATATACTTGGTGTCCTGAGATGAGTAGTAATTCTTAGAGTAGGTGGCTGGATAGCCAACTGGATGTAGTGGGCTTTGTTGACTCTACCGTAAAAACGATCTTTATTCATATAATTTACATTTACATTACATTCTTTATTTTTGCTTTTGCGTAAAATTGTTGGATAAAGACCTTGAATGTACTATAGTGTATGCTAGATGTGATAGTAGATTTGATGGCTATCATGAAGTGCATCTAATAGTCACTGTACATTCTAAATGAGTTCCTAGTCAATAGAGCCATCCAAAATAAGGATAAGGGCCGCCTGAGTTCGAGACTAGCATCTGCGATGCGAAGTACCATGCTTCATTTATAGGAAACATAGAGATTCTGATCATGCATATGGATAGTGACCTGGTGATCTATCGACTACCCTCGTTCGGACTTTCCAGGTGGTTATCTTTTGTCGATTAGATTAAAGTCCGGTCTTGGTTGTACAGATTAGTACTCATTACTCGAAACATCATTGAGACTCTAAATGCTAGTCGCCTCACTGTGACTCGTTTACCGACTCCAGGAAGGTCATCAGGTGGTGAGGTTGGGTGAGGTCATGATGAATGTAGGAGTCGATGCTTTGTTGTCGAGGATTCACCGCTCGCCTTGGTGCGTGGGTATCCTATGCTATCTGAGGAGATAATAGTGTGACAAATATCTGTCCAGAGTACTAGATGTGCTTTAGGTAAATGGATTTACCTAGTAACACATGCGATTTCACTATTTGATCTCCAAGATATATGCATGGTTATTGGATCTCTAGAGACTCTCGATTTACCAATGGTCGTTGATCTGATCGGGATATTAGGAGGAGTTTTGGGATCATGACTTCCAAAATTAGCTAAGGGAGTAGGACTTTCATATTTAGCTAATAGGCGTGAAAATTGTTTTTGGATTAGGAGGTTCGAAAAATTGTCTTCACATCATACAGTTTTAGAAACTGTGCAGATCGGTTTGATCTGATCGTCGATCGAGATTATGATGACATCACTATTATGGACTTGAACCAATGTGCGATGGTCTTGGGCCTGGCATGGGCTCATTAACCTGGTTTAATCTCGTGAAATATCTATAAATAGGGGCCTAGGAGGGCTATTAATTTGTACCAAATTGTGTTGACAACTCTCCTCTTCCCTCCCATCCACTCTTGGTCTCCTCATGCAGCCGTCGCCCGTCGACACCGCCGCTGGAATTTATTCCAGCCATCTCACTGTGAAGATTCCATCCTTGAAATTTTTTTTAGTTTTCTGGAGCAAACCAACAAAAGGAATTGGGATCTAGGTCGTGGATCGGATAAGACGATTGGTGATGATCAATCGTTGAAGGGCTATCTCCCTTTGCGAAATAGTCGAATCCGGGCACGAAGTTGCCAAAGATAAATATTTCTTAACATCCTATGCATGTTTATTTTTTGTTTTATTCACGTATGAGCGTTCCTGATCTCCACGACTGGGTCTTGGCAGAAACAAAATTTTTAAATCTTCCGCTGCTTGTCGGGGGTGTCATCCGGATCCAACCCCTACACCAACAGTAAGATCTGGGGTGTAGTGTTGTGTTGTTTGGTGAATTCAGCTAGACACAAGCTGATGGTGATGTACATCTTAGGCTAGAGCTGTTTGTGATTTTCGGGTCGGATGTGAGCTGTATGGAAGATTAGATGTGAGAGCTGATCAGTGTGCGAGAGCTGATATATGCGTGAGAGCTGTTTGTGCGCGAGAACAGATCAGTGCATGAGAGCTGTCTGTGCACGAGAGCTGATCTATGCACGAGAGTTTATTTGTGCACGAGAGCTGTATGTGCGCGAGAGCTATCAATGTGCAAGAGCTGATCTACGTGTGCATGAGCTAGTTGTGTTGTGCGTGCTGAGCTGCATGCCTAAGCCGGATACAGTGTAGATGCCTGTGCTAATATGTAAGCACTGTAGACCAAATATAAGGCTTTTAAGTTGTATATATATGATCATTGACCAGGTGTTAGTCATTTTCTTCACCACATAACACCTTATCTTCTTCAAGAGCTCAAACAGATATCTTCCCGAAACCCTTGTCACTGTTCATCCGAACCGTAATTTCTCGATTTCTAGAGATTGTTCGATCAGTTTTGAGCAATGTTAATACCATTGGAAGCCTCTCTTCAGGCTCTACATTTCCTTATTTGTTTGGAGGATGATAGCGACAGGGATAGAGAGGTCGACGAGAAGATTCAGCATTCGATTTCTAACATTTTTCGGCCGATTTGTGCTTCGGTTTAGGTAACCATTTCTGATAGTACTGGTTTCAGTTCTTAGTATTAATAATTGAGCTGGAGTAGTGTATTGTTCTTAGTCGTAATTTGACCAGATTAAGGAGCTTCTGCCCTAGCTGTTTGAGCTTTAATCGAGCTGATTTCTTGGGTGTTTGTATAGATTAGCACCTCTCTTGTGGTTTCTAGCATGATTTCTCCACCGGAGCTGTTGGCCGATAGCTGTTCTTTGACAATTGTGTGTTATGTTCTGGCTGTGAGCTTTATTGAGGTATTTTTGTAAGATTTTTGAAAGGTATGGATGGAACGAGTGTTTTACAGCCTTGTAGAGTTGGAATGTGTAATCTGTGATTTATGTGTAGTGCTGTTACTTCTATTTATATGCTGTAATTGAGTATCTGTTGCATCGATCATTGCATAACAACATGTGAGTATTTTTCATGGAATCATGCATTCATAACGAGCCTGATATCGATTATTGATAACCATTGCATGGACTCGATCTGACTTTGCTTCTGAGATCTTGATGATGTTGATTGAGAGACTCTCATGGAGTGGTGTTGATTTTCGCACTCACGATTGAGTGCAACTGAGGACGCAATGGGACTTGTCGCCGGCCCCATCATTTGATGTGACCTGATAGAGAACTTGCGATTGACTTTTCGTCGAGCATGCCCGGATAGCTCCCGAACTCATACAACACTGTCACCTTGTGTTGAGCTTTCGTTTGGCCTCTGATGGTTGTGGTACCCGAGCATGATTGCATGTTACATATTGAAATGAACCACACTCTAGAATCTTTTTTTTTTCAAACATTTGCGGAAGCATAAACTTTAAATATGGCTCGTTCCCTTCTAAAACAATTTCTAAATCATTTTCTCAAAATACTTTAAGCTTAAATAGAGGAATATTTAGAAACGTCAAACATCCAACATTGTAAAATCATCGAGTAAAAAGAATACTGAAAGCCAACATGTTTAAAAACCAGTATCTAAAAATGTAACATAACAGACTGAATCATAAAGGCGGTCACGGGGTACTGCTGCAACCGGCGCTCAGAGGTCATCACCGCCAGTCGGAATGAGCTCATCAACAGGATCATCACCTGCATCATTTAAATCTAGTGAGCCTAGAGCCTCAGCATGCTCTATCGTAATGCATAACAAGGTGTATACTAATAAAAGCGCATGCAAGCACATACTGTAATTAAAATAACATAAAAGATATGGATGCGTGCATGATCGTAAAACATTTCATCATGTAATCATATCATATATCATATAAGGCATGTCATAACGTAATCTGAAAGAAAGCGTAAGAGTCATATCAGTGGATGTGAGCAAAGTGTGACTGATCAGTCGTAATAACCAACGTACGTGACGGTGTGGTTCACCCGACCTTACCTCGGGACCCCTATAGGTCACACCTCTTGAAAACTGCCACTTCACCCGACCTTACCTCGAGATCCATAGGCCCTGAAATCCTGAAATCATTCCTAAAAACAGGGGATCCCCGGGCCCGGCTACCCGGTTAACTCCCATCGTAGACTTGCCACATCACTTCCATTCCTCGGATTTTTAACTTAAAAAGGACATGCCTTCTTGTTTCATAAAATCTCATGATGCGTGAATTTTCTTAAAATCATGCACTTTAAAAGCTTAGCCCGTTAATGGATAATTAATTCTTTTCTTTAAAACCTTTACGTACGTAACATACTACATATATGATTAATTATGCATTTTCGGGCTTTTATATTTTTCTACTTCGGTCAAGGGTTGATTCCGGGGCCTGGCTCGCTACTTCTAGACCTAACGTCACTCTAAAAACGACCGATGAAACGAATGTTCACCGCTTTTTTCCATTTTTTCCTATTTTCTTTAAATTTTGATTTCTTAAAAATCAAGACAGAAGGAACTAATTAAAATCAATTTTGACTTCTAAAAATTAATTGGGGCTTATTAAAATCGATTTTGACCTATAAAATCAATTAAAATCAATTTTGACCTAAAAAGTCGATTTTGACCAAAAGACCGATTTTGACTTAATTAAATCCCAAAAATCGATTTTAACTCCAATTAAATTCCCTGAAGCCCTAATTTCGACTAAAAACTTAAAATTTAACATAACTTAAATTATTTAAAAGGTTTGACTCAATTTGGACCTTCTGGCTATTTTCTTTAAAATTGAACCTTCGACATATTAATAAAAATAACAGGTCCCTAAATAAAATACTTGACCCCATTTTAAAATATTTGACTCGAGACTCAAAGAACCAATCCCGGTCCAACCGAACCAACCGGTTCAATTGAACCGAGCTACTCCCATGCAAACCCTAACTTACCTAGCCGCCCCCCCACGCGACACACCCGACCAGCAGCCGCTTAAGCCCTTCGGCCACCCCGATCCGGCCACCCCTGGCTGGAGCCCCACCGGATGGACCACCCCCAGGTCCATCCGGCCCCAACTGGACCAGCCCTGGTTCGAACCAGGCGCTGCGTGAGACGGCCGAAGGCCGAGACACACGAGCATGCGCCGCAAGGTGGCGCGCACGAGTCGCCCCTCCTAGATGGCTCGACCAGCAGATCTAACCACCATACTAACAGGATTTAGACCACCAAGAGACCTCCTAGGACCGAGTCACAGCCCCTAAGCACAGCCTTTAACCGAAGCACAACAAGGATCAATCGAAAAACAAGTGAGAATACGTGAATCATGAATGGTGTAAGAACATTTAACATAGATCATGAAAAAAACACATACAATTCATGCCATAAATCATTTAAAACAGTGTAATATAGTTTAAATGGTGAGGAATAGGATTGATATCACATGCCTGGGTTGAAGAAAACGTTGATCTGCGAGGTACGGACGTTGTAGGTGCGAGATCGGGGCGCCGTCGGAATTTGATCACCAAGCTCCTTCAATGGCTGTATGAATTTCGAAGCTTTGAGTGCTAAGGGATGGGTAAGACGGCTGGTACAATATATGGAGGCTAGGGTGTGTTTAAATTTGTGTTTAAGAAGTAATTAAGGTGCCTAAAATGACCCCTATGGCTTTAATAAAAAAAATTACAAGCTTGCACCTCTAATTAAATAAAAAAAAGTGTTTAAAACTCATACTTGGGCTTTAATAATCATAGAGTTTCGAAATCTAGGCCTCATAAAATTTTTAAAGTGCCTTAAAACTCAAATACCAGTCCGTATAGGCGAAAAACGGGTTCCCCTCCAAAATAATTATAAAAATCCAAATTTCCAAAAATATTTGCTTAAAATAAAATAAATTCATTCTTAAAATCTCTTAACTTAAAAAAAATCTCAATTATCTTCTTTCCGATCGACCCTAATCTCGTCCACACGTCCGTAGCTCAAGCATGCTGAAAAATAACACATGCATACCATGCAGCATAAAATCATAAATAAATCATATAATAAGGCATGTAATCATCTAAAAATATTTTCTCTCTAGTCATGCACTCATTATTCGTAGTCAGGAATATTCTCCCCCTAGTCATGCACTTAAAACTCTCCCCCTTATAGGAATTTCATCCCCGAAATTGAGTACGTACCGAATAACTCTGGGTAGCACGTCCGCATATCGGCCTCGGTCTCCTAGGTAGTCTCATCCTCCGAGTGGTTCTGCCATCGGAACTTGACCATTGGATGCTCCGCGCTCTTAGCCTACACTCCTCTCTAGCTAGAATCTGAACCGGTCGCTCCTCAAAGGATAAATCTGGTGCCAACTGGAGCGGATCGAAATCCAATACATGAGATGGGTTCAGATTGTACTTCCTCAGCATCGAGATATGGAAGACATTATGCATCACTGATAGACTGGATGGTAACGCTACTCGGTACGCCAGAGTACCAACCCTCTCCAATATCTTGAATGACCCAATAAACCTCGGGCTGAGTTTGCCTCTCCGGCCAAAACGCATCACGCCCTTCATGGGAGATATCCTCACAAACACATGATCTCCCACAGATAGCTCAAGATCTTGTCGTCTCTGATCGGCATAACTCTTCTGACGACCCTGGGCAGTCCTCAACCTATCCCTAATCCTCGTCACAACATCCGCTGTCTGTTGCACTAACTCCGGCCCAGTAAGCACTCTCTCGCCAACCTCGTCCCAGTGTACGGGAGATCTGCACCTCCTCCCATACAGTGCCTCATACGGAGCCATCCCAATCGAAGCCTGAAAGCTGTTGTTGTACGTGAACTCTAATAGTGGAAGTCTCGAATCCCACGTACCCTAAAAATCAATCAAACAAGTTCTCAGCAAATCCTCCAAAATCTGGATGACCCTCTCTGACTGTTCGTCTGTCTACGGGTGAAAAGCTGTACTGAACGACAATCTCGTCCCCAAGGCGGCATGTAAGCTCCTCCAGAACGCAGACGTGAATCTGGTGTCTCTGTCCGACACTATCAAGACTGGTATGCCATGCTGTCTGACCACCTCTTGGATATAAAGCTCTGCGTACTGCGTCAGGGTGAAATTAGTCTTCACCGGTAAGAAGTGCGCTGACTTGGTGAGTCTGTCCACAATCACCCATATAGCCGTGAACCCTCTGGGACTCTTGGGCAAACCAACTACAAAATCCATCATGATATGCTCCCACTTCCACTCAGGAATGGGAAGTGGCTGCAACAACCCTGCTAGACGATGATGCTCCGCCTTAACCTGCTGACAGGTCAAGCACTCAGACACAAATCTCCCTATGTCATTCTTCATCCCTGGCCACCAATACAAAGTCTGTAAATCTCGGTACATCTTCGTACTCCCTGGGTGGATGGAGTACGTCGATGCATGAGCCTCAGATAAGATCTCGGCTCTCAACTGACCAGTGCTCGGCACCCACATCCGACCTCTATAACGGACTATCCCATCCTCAACAGTATACAGACCTCATCCTCTGTCCTCATCACGCTGCCTCCATTGCTGCAAATGCTCATCGGAGGCCTGCCCCTCCCTGATCCGCTCTCGAAGAGTCGACTGAATAGTGAGCG
>KV005026.1:56197-68879 GCA_001598015.1 Dorcoceras hygrometricum
CCATCTAGGTTTGGAGGACCTTCCCGACCTCAGTTTCAGATTCCCCAGCAGGCTCAGGTGAATGCTTTGAACAGAGAGCAGGCTGAGGAGACGCCTGTCATGGTGATCGGAGGTACATGATTTATATTTGATTATCCTGCGAAAGTTCTTTTTGACACTGGTGCATCACATTCTTTCATATCTGAGTTGTTTGTGTTTGAGCATGGGTTGAGTTCATCCCCATTGTGTGATGTTGTGTCTGTATCTACTTCTGCTGGTGTGAGTCTTTGGTCCAGAGAAGTAGTGATTGATTGTCTGATTAGATTTGATGAGCATGTTTTGGTCTCCAATCTGATTGTTTTGGGGATTAGAGATTTTGATTGTATCTTGGGGATGGATGTGTTAGCTAGCAATAAGGCTTCAGTTGATTGCTTCCATGGTGTCGTGAGATTTCGCCCTGATTCGGGTGAGAAGTGGGATTTCTACGGTGCTGATTCGCGTCCGAAGATTCCGCTGGTTTCCGCCATGGAGATGTTTAGCCTGCTATCGCTAGGTAACGCTGGATTGATGATCTATGCGCTTGATAGTTCCCAAGAGCAGTGATTAGAGTTTAATGATATTCCTATCGTTCGAGAGTTTCCCGACGTGTTTCCAAATGAGATACCTGGATTCCCTCCGAGGCGTGAGGTCGACTTTAGTATCGAGCTGGTGCCCGGTACCACCCCGATTTCTAGAGCTCCGTATCGGCTGGCGCCAGCAGAGTTGAGAGAGCTGAAGGATCAATTGAGAGATCTCTTGGAAAAAGGCTTCATTAGGCCGAGCATGTCGCCTTTGGGAGCTCCGATTCTTTTCGTGAAGAAGAATGATGGATCCATGAGGATGTGTGTGGATTTCAGACAGTTGAATAAAGCAACAGTGAAGAACAAGTATCCGTTTCCGAGGATTGATGACTTGTTCGACCAGTTGCAGGGATCGGTCGTGTACTCGAAGATTGATTTGCGCTCTGGTTACCACCAGTTGCGGATTAGAGACGCTGACATGGCGAAGACAGCTTTCCGGACTAGATATGGGCACTACGAGTTTCTTGTCATGCCGTTTGGATTGACAAATGCCCCAGCTGTGTTTATGGATTTGATGAATCGCGTCTTCAGCGAGTATATTGATCGGTTCATGATCGTTTTCATTGATGAAATCCTGATTTACTCGAGGAGCATGAGAGAGCATAAGGAGCATTTGAGACTGGTGTTGCAGAGACTGAGAGACTTGCAGCTCTATGCCAAGTTCAGCAAGTGTGAATTTTGGCTGGACAGAATTATCTTTGGGTCATGTGATTTCAGCACAAGGAATTTCGGTAGATCCTAGCAAGGTCGAAGCAGTTCTAACTGGGAGAGACCTAGGAATGTTTCTGAGATCCGTAGTTTCTTGGGTTTGGCTGGCTATTACCGGCGTTTTATCGAGAAGTTCTCTTCGATAGCGAAGCCTCTGACTCAGTTGACTCAGAAGGATAAGAGATTTGAGTGGACTGATGAGTGCGAGATCAATTTTCAGACGTTGAAAGAGAAGTTGACTACTGCTCCTATGTTGGCTCTACCGTCTGGATCCAGAGGATTCGTGGTGTGCTCCGATGCTTCTCTCAATGGTTTAGGATGTGTGCTAATGCAGAACGGGTACGTGATTGCCTATGCGTCTCGACAGTTGAAGCCTCACGAGACGAGGTACCCTGTTCACGATTTGAGTGGACTGATGAGTGCGAGATCAAGTTTTCAGACGTTGAAAGAGAAGTTGACTACTGCTCCTATGTTGGCTCTACCGTCTGGATCCAGAGGATTCGTGGTGTGCTCCGATGCTTCTCTCAATGGTTTAGGATGTGTGCTAATGCAGAACGGGTACGTGATTGCCTATGCGTCTCGACAGTTGAAGCCTCACGAGACGAGGTACCCTGTTCACGATTTGGATTTAGCTGCGATAGTGTTTGCCTTGAAGATTTGGCGACATTATCTGTATGGTGAAGAATTTGTGGTGTACAAAGACCACAAGAGCCTGAAATATATCTTCACGCAGTCTGATTTGAACATGAGGCAGCGATGATGGATGGAATTGCTCAAGGACTTTAACTGTGAGATTCAGTATCAGCCTAGGCGGATGAACTCAGTTGCAGATGCTTTGAGTAGGTAGACCCAGCCGGTGATGCTTTCGTTTTTGAGTGCTTCGAGAGTCTATGAGCAGTTAAGTACTTTTGGTTGGAGATTTCAGCCGAGCGATCAGTACTTCATGGTTTCTACGATGCAGGTTGAGCCACAGCTTTTGCAGGACATCAAGGAGGCGCAGAGGACTGATCCCTATATCCATGAGTTGAGGATTAAGGCCCAGAATGGTCAGTCTAATGACTTCTCTGTTTCTTCGGATGGTTGTTTGAGATTCCGAGGGAGATTAGTGGTCCCAAACCTGATTGATTTGAAGGAGGCCATCATGAATGAAGAGCATTGTATTTGGTACAGTATGCATCCAGGCGAAAGGAAGATATATCATGCCTTGAAGTCTCACTATTGCTGGGCAGGTATGAAGAGAGACATCTCTGGTTTTGTTGCTCGATGTTTGAATTGCCAACAGGTCAAGGCCGAGAGAATGAGACCTGGTGGTTTGCTACAGAGTTTGGAGGTGCCCCAATGGAATTGGGAGCACATCGCCATGGATTTCGTAACTCACTTACCTCGATCGAGCAGGGGATGTAATGATATTTGGGTTGTGATTGATAGACTTTTGAATTCCACCCATTTCATTCCCCATGATGTGAGGTGCTCTATGAAGAAAATGGCGAAGTTGTACATCGACCATGTGGTTAGATTGCATGGAGTTCCGGTTTCGATAGTGTCCGACAGAGATCCGAGGTTCACTTCTCGATTTTGGAAGAGTTTGCAAGCAGCTATGGGATTGAGATTGTCTATGAGTACGGCCTATCACCCACAGACAGATGGACAGTCTGGGCGGAGTTTCCAGACTTTAGAGGACATGCTGCGTGCGATTGTAATGGATTTCAGCGGTGGCTGGCAGGATTCACTATCCTTGGTTGAGTTTTCGTATAACAACAGCTACCAGGTGACTATTGGAATGGCTCCGTTTGAGGCGTTGTATGGTCGAAAGTGCAGATCCTCGATTTTTTGGGAAGAAGTTGGTGAGAGACAGCTTTCTACATCGGAGTTTGTTCAGCACATGAAGGATCAGATAGATTTGATTCGAAGTAGAATGAAAGCTGCTCAAGACCATTTCTCTAGCTATGCTAATAGAAGACGTCGACCGTTAGAGTTCGAGGTAGGCGATCGTGTGTTTCTCAAGATTTCTCCTTTCAAGAGCGTCATGCGATTCAGAGTTAAAGGCAAGTTGGCTCCTAGATTCGTTGGTCCTTTTAAAATTGTTGAGCGGATTGGACACTTGGCTTATAGATTGAGGCTGCCCGAGGAGTTAGCAGCGATGCATGATGTCTTTCATGTGTCAATGTTGAGAAAATATGAGCCAGATCCTTCCCATGTTTTGAGAATCGACAAAGTTGAGCTGGATTCTGCCTTGAGTTATGTTGAATATCCGTCGTCGTTTTGAGTAATTTCGCGAGATCAGTCGCTGATGGTTGTTGAGAGATGTCTGTTACCAGCTTTTGGCCTCTTCGCAAGAGATATCTGTTGTCAGCTGGTGAAGTGCTGCGACGTCGTTTGAGTTAGTTGGAACGATGTCATTTTGATGTTTTCCTTTGAGAGTGTATCGACTGGTGGTTGCTGCTGGTTCTATCGAAAGAAAGAAATGGTATCTGCTGTAAGATATCTACTGTTCACATCGACTGAATATTTTCGTGGA
The DNA here is from genome assembly GCA_001598015.1 of Dorcoceras hygrometricum. Lineage (NCBI taxonomy): Eukaryota > Viridiplantae > Streptophyta > Magnoliopsida > Lamiales > Gesneriaceae > Dorcoceras > Dorcoceras hygrometricum. The sequence continues at coordinate 60,023 of KV005026.1, forward strand.
CAGCAGCTGTTGGATTTGAGGGTTATATATATAAGTGTTGATCGACACTTAGAATTATTGTGAACCTGATATTTCTTATCTTTGTATTCAAACCCTCGTCGAGTTACTGTTCACCCGAACATTTCTTCATAGATTCCCACCGTTTTCCGTCGACGAATTGAGTGGTCTTGGTGGCGCTGAACTCCCCTAGCTTAGCTCTTTCGATTGCTATCCATTTTAGACCTTGAGTTAACGCTGGACCTAGAAGCGTGGAGCTGCTAGCGTTCGAAGCTTTTGGAGGAAGCTACGCCGTGCATTCCTCTTGCTAGCGTGAGCTTGTGGGTGAGCTTTTCTTGTCGATTTGAGCTTTGTTCTTGTCATTGGTACCTACGTGGATACTTAGAACTTGAGATTAGTTCTGGCCGTAGGTATTTGAGGGAGTATGTTTAGATTTGAGCTAAGATGTTCAGTTCCCAGGATTTTGGGTGAGCTTTGACGTGAAGTTTCAAGGGCTGTAGACTTGATTTAGTTGCTGGCCTTTGTTTGTGAAACCGGTTAAGGTATATTGAAGTTTTGAAGGTACGATTGAGCAGCTCTTAGCAGCTTTGAGCATGAACATGACTATATTTCAGTGTTGTGAAATCTGTGGAATTGTTGATAGGTGTTTACGTGAATCAGTTGCTGAATTTCTTGAGTTATGCTTACTGCTTTCATGTAATATGCCTTGTATGCATTATGCATTGATATTGATTGGCATACACGCATACTTATTGAGCCTTGACAGATTGATTTGATGACCTGATTGGGTGCCACGTTGTGACTGGCCGATCGTTGAGTCGTGCCCGAAAAGTCCAACGCTATCATCGGAGTGGTGACTATCGGATTCGAGTGTCTACCACCGAGCTGTGATGGGCTGACGGGCCCCGAGGATCACGGACCGATGATTTCCACCGGCTGATTGGCTGTGAGTGGTATAGAGTCTTGATTTGATTTGCCAGTTGATAGACTGGTCTAGCTATCCGATTCTTTGATAGCCTTCATGCATTCATAGCATTGATTTATGGCATGTTGCGTGTTTAGCTGTTTTGATAGCTCTTCGTACTGAGGATTGACCTCGTATTATGTTTTCCTGCTTTTGTGTCTTGGGTCTGTGTCACCCATTTGCAGGATCTTCAGGTAGCCAGGCTGGACAGAGCAGTGGTACAGCTGGTCGACCCCCGTTCCCATGAGTCCCAGTTATATTTATGATATGTATTGAACCGGGGGATGCCCCGTGTTTCTATGTATTGGGATTTATTTTAGAATTGAGATTTATTGTTGCCTGGTTTGTATAAGTTTGAGTTAACTTATATTTTGACTATCGATATTTTGGATGTATGTTTTCACATTCAGCCCCAAATGATTTCGAAAATGCCGAGTGGTTAACTACCACAGTTCATGGGTTGGGCAACAGCAGGTTGAGTTATTGATGCATCTGGTATTCAGGTGTGGTGTAAAGATGAGCGGGTAATTCCCGTGTGCTTGTACACACACACCAGTGGCCACTAACCATTCTTCGCTGAATCTGTTGTCAGCTTTTAAATTCCTTGGCTCCCTTTCTTGGTTGTAGCCTTCGGCTGTTGCATTGTCTTTCGTGCATAGCATTAGCATTATATCTTTTGCTATTCATTACTGTTTTATAGTTTCTCTCCGTACTGGGGTTTATTCCCGAGGTCACTCTAGGGCTGTTGTGTTTGTTTGCCTGTCTGTTGTTCAGGTTTTCCAAGTTCGCAGCTGGTCGAGGTTATATCCAGCTGGTGATGTCTCAGGAGGTGGTTAGAGTGTCCCAGTTATATATAGTATTTGTATACACTGGTATCACTTCGTGTGATGCTTAGTTTTATATAGTTGGTAGACCATCTGTACTGGTGTTGTATTCAGCCGTTGGGCATTTGTTGTATTTGAATGTTTGTGCCGTTGTGGATTTATAAATTGGTATTATTTTAAGTATCTTGTATTTTAAATTATGTTATATTTCAGTTAGGCCAAAAGCAAAAATTTTAACCACTTTTTAGTAGCTTCCATTCATTTTGCGTGGTTTTACTCTGATGTGTGCACGAGGCCTGACATTTTTGGTATCAGATCTTAAGCTGGGATAAGCTCAATTTCTTTGATTACACTTGAGTCTAGGCACAGTGTTGTGTGTTGCTTGTGCTTGACTATGTGATTATGTGCTGCATATTGTTTGTGTGATGTGTGATTTCTATCTGTTTCTGTTCTGTGTTTTCTTACCTGTTTAGTGCCTTCGTAGAGATGCCGCCTAGACGTAGGGGTAGAGGTAGAGGGCAGTTTCAAGACGAGTCTGAAGATCAGAACGAGGATCAGTGTAGTTTCCCTTCCCGTGGTCGTGGTAGACGTGAAGAGGATGAAGTTGACAACTTAGCAACCCGTGTGGAAAGTATGGAGATTGTGATGGCTAGGTTCCAACGGATGAGTCCCCAGATCTTTAACGGTGACGAGTCTAGCGAAGATGCGGATTCGAGGTTGCAGCACATCACTGGTTTGTTCGATCATGTTCAGTATGATGATGTGCTTCGGTTGAGTTTGGCGACCTTACAGCTGAGGAAGAGTGTGGAGCGTTGGTGGCATGGCGCTTCGAGGATGCTTGAGGAGAACAGTGTAGAGATTTCTTGGGATAGCTTCTGTGTTGCCTTTCGACAGGAGTACGTCCCGGAGTCGTATGTGAACGCCCGTGAGCGGGAGTTCGACAACTTGGAGCAAGGTACGATGTCGGTGCGTGAGTATGCTCGTAGGTTTTCTTCTCTGTTGGCGTATGTCCCGCATGTAGCTGGCCGGGAGAGAGCCAAGAGGACCAAGTTTATTGAGGGTTTGAACGAAGAGTTGTATACTTTGGTTTTGTCGAGTAAACCAAAGAGCTATGCAGAGGCTGTGGATAGCGCTGTTGATATCGAGGAAGGTCTGCGGAACCGGAGGTCGCGTGCTAGGCCTCAGGGTGCTCAGGGTGGTCGTCCCGCTGTTCAGGGAGCGGAGTCTTCTCAGTCTTCCCAGTCTTCCCATCAACCCCCGCAGCAGCAGCAGCAGCAGTTGGATCAGCAGTCTGGCCATTAGAGGTTCCGACCTCGTGGCCATCAGTTTAAGAAGAAGTCTGGTTCTGGTTCTTCTGGTTCTTGCAGCTCTAGTAGCAGTGGTTCTAGGGCTGAGTTTTGTGGCTTCTGTGGAGGCAAGCATCGACGACTCAATGCATTAGTGTGCAGGGCTCTTGTAATATCTGTGGTCAGTATGGGCATTTCGCGAGGGTATGTCCATCGGCCGGATTGCATCAAGCCGCAGCCCCACCTCAGGGTCGAGGAGGATCGTCTAGGGGTTGTTTGCCTCAGTTCCCGTAGCCTAGGGTTGGAGAGACGCAGTTTAGGCCATTTCAGTTTCCTGGTCCGTCGCGTTTCGGACAGTCATCTCAACAGCATTTCTCTGGACCCCAACATGCTCAAGTGAATGCCATTACGAGGGAGCAAGCGGAGGGCGCGCCGAGCGGAGTGATTGCAGGTAACTGTTCTGTCTTTGATTTTCCTGCACGAGTGTTGTTTGACACTGGCGCATCGCATTCGTTTATTGCTGATTCTTTTGTGATCGAGCATGGTCTGCATACCTTTTCTTTGTGCGATGTGGTGTCTGTTTCTACTCCTGGCGGTGCTAGCCTGTTCCCCCAAGAAGTTTTGTTGGATGGCGTTATGAGGTTTGGCGAGCATGTGCTAGTAGCGAATTTGTTTCGTTTGATGTTGTGGGATTTCAACTGCATAGTGGGAATGGAAGTGTTGTCCAATTATAGGGCCTCTGTGGATTGTTTCCATGGGATCGTGCGTTTTAGGCCTCAGTCCGATGAGAATTGGAATTTCTATGGTGCTGACTCTCAGTCGAAGATTACGCTAGTCTCAGCGATGGAGATGTTCAGCTTGATGTCGACGGAGAACGCTGGTTTTATGATCTACGCGTTGGATGCTACTTCTTCTTCGCATGTGCAGCTCAGCGACGTTCCAGTGGTGCGTCATTTTCCTGATGTGATTCCGGAGGAGATTCCTGGTTTTCCTTTGAGGAGGGAGATTGACTTTAGCATTGAGTTGGTGCCCGGCACAGCTTCGATTTCGCATGCACCATATCGATTAGCGCCTGCTGAATTGAGAGAGCTCAAGGTGCAACTAGATGAATTGCTAGAGAAAGGTTTTATCAGACCTATCATGTCACCGTGGGGAGCGCCTATTTTGTTTGTCAAGAAGAAGGATGGCACAATGAGAATGTGCATTGACTTCCGTCAGCTGAACAAAGTTACTGTGAAAAATAAGTACCCGTTGCCGAGGATCGACGACTTGTTTGACCAGTTGCAAGGCTCTGCCGTATATTCGAAGATCGATCTACGTTCAGGGTACCATCAGTTGAGAGTTATAGATCAAGATGTCACGAAGACTGCTTTTTGTACTAGGTACGGGCATTTTGAGTTTCTGATGATGCCTTTCGGATTGACCAATGCTCCTGCAGTCTTCATGGATTTGATGAACCGAGTCTTTCATGAGTTTATAGATCAGTTTGTGATAGTGTTCATCGACGACATCTTGGTGTATTCGAAGACTCCTTTGGAGCACAAGGAGCATTTGAGAGTTGTCCTTCAGACGTTGAGAGATTCGCAGCTGTATGCCAAGTTCTCTAAGTGCGAATTCTGGTTGGATCGCGTCGTGTTTCTGGGTCATGTTATTTCAGCGGATGGCATTTCTGTGGATCCCAGTAAAGTAGAGAAATCCTAATTACGTTGAATTGAATGCATGACTAGGGAGAAAAACTTATGTTAGTATGATTTGCATGTCTCTTATGTGATTGAATGATGATCTTATGCTGACTGCTTTTTGTACTAGGTACGGGCATTTTGAGTTTCTGATGATGCCTTTCGGATTGACCAATGCTCCTGCAGTCTTCATGAATTTGATGAACCGAGTCTTCCGCGAGTTTATAGATCAGTTTGTGATAGTGTTCATCGACAACATCTTGGTGTATTCGAAGACTCCTTTGGAGCACAAGGAGCATTTGAGAGTTGTCCTTCAGACGTTGAGAGATTCGCAGCTGTATGCCAAGTTCTCTAAGTGCGAATTCTGGTTGGATCGCGTCGTGTTTCTGGGTCATGTTATTTCAGCGGATGGCATTTCTGTGGATTCCAGTAAAGTAGATGCTGTTTTTGTAATGCCTAGAAATCCTAATTACGTTGAATTGAATGCATGACTAGGGAGAAAAACTTATGTTAGTATGATTTGCATGTCTCTTATGTGATTGAATGATGATCTTATGCTTTACGTGTGTATGTCACTTTACGGTACGGTTTGAGACCGGTAAGCGGGGACGAGTCAGGAGAAGACCAAATTGAAAATATTTTTAATTTTTTAGCCATTAGACATATTTTAAAGCAAAATATTTTTACTTTACGCACCATTTCCAAAAAAAAAAGAGATTTTATGCTCGGTTACCGAGGGGACCCGTTTTTCGCCTATGCGGGCTATTTTTATGACTTTTACTACACTTTTAAATTTGAGAGGCCATATATTATGAAAATTTAAGGCTTGAAGGCTGAACTTTAAATACTTTTTAAGCCTTTTTAATTAAAGGAGGGTTAGTATTGGAATAGGCCTTTTGTTTCCTTAATAAAACAAGGTGGAGGGGTTCTTTTGTACACTTTTCATTCACCCTTCTCCAGTATTTCGAAAATTTACCCTAGCACCTCCTCTCATCAGCCAACTTCAGCCTTCTTCTCCCCCTAGGTGGCCGAAACTTGCAAGGTTTTGATTGAAACTCAAAGGTGTTGGCCTTCTCAATTGTCCTCCGCTCCGGTATCGCGTATCTCCGCTTCTTTTTCGATCAAGGCATGTTCTATTCTTTCTTTGCTCACCATTTAGATCATAATATACTGTTTTTAACAAAGATTATGCATGACCTTTTCATGGATGTTTCTGATCTTCACGCATATGATCATGTTCATATATTTCTTCATGTGCATCTCATGGTTTTTGAAGTTTCTTGCATGGTTTCGGTCAAGGGGCGGCTGTAGGGATCATGGCTCGATGTTAGGTGGTTCATGGTGGTCCTAGGAAGGGCTAGAGATGGTCCATAGATGAGGATTTAGAGGCTGGTCGTGGGTCGCGACATGCGTCGTGGGTCGCGACATGCGACATGGGTCGAGTGGGTCGCGACATGCGACGTGGGTCGAGTGGGTCGCGACATGGGTCGCTTGGGTGGCGACATGCGTCGCGTGGATCGCGACATGCGTCGAGTGGGTCGCGACATGGTGGTGTGCGTGAGTAGTGCGTGTAGGGTTTGATGAATTTGGCTTGGTTCTCTTGGACCGGTTCGGGCTGGTTCAGTTGGACCGGGGAGGTTCATCGAGTCTCGAGTAAATTATTTGAAGTAAGGTCCGAGTTATGTTATTTTTGGGCCGGGTAATTTTATATTTAAAGTCCGAGTCATTTTTATCGGGTCAAGTCAACTTTTTAAGTTAAAAATTTATTCTTGGTCAAAATGATTTCGGGTCAATGATTTTAAGTAAAAAAATTTGTTTTAAGTTTCTGGATTTTTAAGTAAATTGGATTTTAATCAAATTGTTGGATTTTGGGCCATTAATTATTCTAATGAGTTTTAAGCCTGTTTTGACGATGTTGGACCGAGTCCTTCAAATGATTTTAAAGAGGTAATTGCTTGATTTTGGGCCCATTTCGAGTTAGGCTTAGTATTATTTTAAGTCTAGTGGAGGCCTTGGGCTTAGAATTAGTGGACCAGTCGCTTGAGCCAGTCCTTGACCGGTCGAGGAAAATAATGTATAGGCCCATGAATATATATTTAATTATATACGTATTATGCTATGTAATTGATTATGAAATGTTTTAAGGAAATTAAATATATATTGATGGGCCAAGATCTTTTAAAGTTGTATGAATTTTATGAAAGCATGCAACATGAAAGTTTAAGTTATATTAAGGCATGAATGAAAAATATTTTGAGGGATTGAAGTGTTGTGAGGCAAAGTAATGATGGGAGTTAGTCGGGTAGCCGGGCCCGGTGATCCCCTGTTAATGTATGAGCCTATGGATGTTGGCGCAGCGGCGGATCCGGATCCCGTTCCCGGGGCGCAGCGGAAGATTTTAAAATTTGCACCGGAAACGGTCAATACATAACATAAATCAACAATAAACATCCATAGGGTGTTTAGATTTGGTACCTTGCTGGCGTCTAGGCGCCTTGATCCGACCAATTTCACGAGGAAATTGGCACTTCAACGGTTGGCGGTTGTCGTTCTCCGAATCCGGTCCACAACTAAAATCACGATCCCTTCGTCAGTCTGCACTAGAAAACGTGACGAAGCTTTCACGGACGGAATCTCGTCATCGAGGTGGTTGGAACAAGTCCAACCACGACAAGCGGCGGCACATGGCGGCGGCGGCGCATGACGGGCGGCGCGTGAGGGGCGGCGGCCGAGAGGGAGGAAGAGGAGAGGGGGGCGACGGCTATAGTCTAGGGTTTTGTGAGAGTTGTTGTGTTGTGTCATGCAAACCCTAGGTCATGTATTTATAGACTTGTGATGGGCTTGAACCGGCCCAATGGGCCTGGGTCAGGCCCAGTCCCGTATGAACATTCGGTTCAACTGCATCATCGTGGCTCCATCATACTTCCGATCGACGATCAGATCGGAACGATCTACACAGTTTACAAAACTGACCCGTATGAACATTCGGTTCAACTGCATCATCGTGGCTCCATCATACTTCCGATCGACGATCAGATCGGAACGATCTACACAGTTTACAAAACTGAGTATTATGATGCGAAAACAATTTTTCAGACCACCTAGTCCAAAATTGCAGTTTAGCCCCTCCAAGTTTCAAGGATAGTCAAACAAGCCCAAACTTTAGGGAAATTGCATTTTGACCCCTGTTGAATTTTAGGTAGTCGCACTCCCATCCTTCCTCCTCCTATGCTCAACAAATTGGGCTCAATTTCCATGCGGGAATCGAGAAGCCAGTACTTGTGTGACCCTCAATGGTTCAGGGATACAGCTTGCCGTGGGCCCACAACAATTGCGACTCCGAAATCACAATTTTGGACTGACCCATCGGATCATGGTAAAGCGCCTAGCAACATCGCCCCATGATCCCCTAGGTATCACTGATAGTGCCTGCAAGAACCAGTCGGTCATGGTTAGCGTACAGTACGGTCCTTTCAACACATATATCCCGATCAGATCAACGACCATTGGTAAATCGAGAGTCGCTAGAGATCCAATAACCATGCATACATCTCGAAGATCAAATAGTGACACCACGTGAGTTACTAGGTAAACCCATTTATCTAAAACACATCTAGTACTCTGGCCAGAGATTTATCACACTATTATCTCCTCAGATAGCATAGGATATCCACGCACAAAGACGAGCGGTGAATCCTTGACAACGAAGCATCGACTCCTACGTGCATCGGGACCTCACCCAATCCCGCCACCAAAGACCCCAACTGAGACGGTAAACGGGTCAAAGTGAGGCACCTATCATGTAGAGTCTCAATGACGTTTCGAGTAGTGAGGGATAATCTGTACAACCAAGACCTCGGACTTATCCACTCGACAAATGGTAACCACTTGGAAAATCCGAACGAGGGTAGTTCGATAGATCACCAGGTCACTATCCATCTGCATGCTCAGAACATCACAATGTTCCCTACCAATGAAATGTGGTACTTCGCAGATACTAGTCTCGAACTCGGGCGGCCTTATCCTCATTTTGACGGCCCAATCGACTAGGAACGAGTCAGAATACACAGTGACTATTAGATGTGTTTCATGATAGCCATCATATCC
>KV005026.1:77747-91217 GCA_001598015.1 Dorcoceras hygrometricum
GGTTGGTTGTGCCCAACTTGATAGATCTTCGGGAGGAGATCCTTAGAGAAGCGCATTGCAGTAGACACAGTGTTCATCCTGGTGCACGGAAGAAGTACCATGCGTTGAAGCCGCACTTCTGGTGGTCTTGTTTGAAGAGCGCCGTTGCTGGTTTTTGCTCGTTGCTTAAACTGTCAGCATGTTAAGGCTAAAAGGATGAGACCTGGTGGTCTGTTGCAGCTTTTGGAAGTGCCCCAATGGAATTGGGAGCACATAGCGATGGATTTTGTGACGCATTTGCCTCGTTCCAGCAGAGGTTGTGATGCTATTTGGGTTGTTATCGACAGATTTTCGAAGTCTGCGCACTTCATTCCCTATGGTATGACCTTCTCTTTGAAGAAAATGGCGAAACTGTACGTGGATTTTGTGGTTAGATTGCACGGTGTGCCTGTTTCGATTGTTTCTGACCGAGATCCAAGGTTTACTTCCAGGTTTTGGAAGAGTTTACTAGCAGTTTTGGGTACCATATTGGCTATGAGTACAGCGTATTACCCCCAAACAGATGGCCAATCGGAGCGAACTATCCAGATGTTGGAGGATATGAGCTGTTTTAATGGATTTTGGTGGTAGCTGGCAAGACGCGTTGTCTTTAGTTGAGTTTTCTTACAATAACAGCTACCAAGTGACGATTGGTATGGCACCGTTCGAGGCTTTGTATGGTAGAAAGTGCAGATCGTCTGTGTGTTGGGAAGAAGTGGGGGAGAAGCAGCTGTCTTCCCTAGAGTTTGTGCAGCAGATGAAGAATCATGTGGATCTGATTCGACAGCGGATGAAAGCTGCCCAGGATCGCCAAGCCAGTTATGCAAATAGGAGGCGTCGACCTCTAGAGTTTCAGGTTGGTGATCTCGTTTTCCTTAAAGTTTCTTCGTTTCGCAGTGTCGTGCGCTTTGGACACAAGGTAAAGTTAGCCCCTCGTTATGTTGGTCCGTATGAAATTGTTGAGAGGATTGGCCCTTTGGCGTAACGGCTGTTGTTGCCACCAGATTTGTCTTCTCTACATGATGTCTTTCATGTTTTAATGTTGAGAAAGTACGACTGATTTGTTATACTAGCGATAGGCAAAAGCTGATGCGAGATTCATGCTGGTTGGGAATATTAGTTGTGACGACTGATTTTGTCGGTGGATATAGTCCTGTTCTTTCTGCTGTTTGAGTAGTGTATTTAAGAGAAGACTTGGTTTCGATTGTTTAACATATCCCATACTTAGAAATATTTTCCCGATAGCAAATCTTGTCGTGAACCCTAGTTACTGTTCACAGTAACCTTATCCGTCCTAATTTCCGGTGGTAGACAACTCCGACGAGAGTGAGAGTGGTAGCGTTGGACTCCTATCGCTAAGGCGCTTAGTTCTATACCTCTTTAGAAAGCGTTGGAAGAGCTGGAAGAGGATCGCATGATCGCTAAGACACCTCCCCGGTGTAGTTTGCTAGCATACGCGTTCCCTGCCGCGCCAGTAGTTTCGTTGGGGTAAGTAAAGATGCTACCTTTAAGCTTTGTTAGAGCTTTCCGTTGAATTAGGAAGGTAGATGAGTGCTGTTGGAGTTGTAGCTCCCAGCTGCTGCTATTTTACGTTTCGGATTTTAAGCAGTGGCTTGTGTTGATATAGCAGGTGACAGATCTGTGTTGCTCGAATTTGATTGTAGCAGCTGTGTGTGGTAATTATAGCTCAGAAGCTGGTGAGGTACGGATGTTGAGCTTGTATTATGGCTGGAATTGGCATGGATATTATGTTTGATTGCTGTGTGTGCATTGCTTGTTGTTTTATATGCTGTTTAGCTTTTCATTGCATACGCATGATCATTTCCATTTCAGCTGTCGTAGCCGTGCTTTGTTGTTACTCTGTTTTCTTACCATGATGCGAGGGCGAGCGGCAATACCTCACTCTCATCTCCCTGCTGGTTTGTTAGCCCTCATGCGCCGAGTGGTTAACTACCACAGTTCATGGGTTGGGAAACAACAGTTTGAGTTATTGATGCATCTGGTATTCAGGTGTGGTGTAAAGTTGAGCGGGTAATTCCCGTGTGCTTGTACACACACCAGTGGTCACTAACCATTCTTCGCAGAATCTGTTGTCAGCTACGGCTGCGCGGTTCATCGCCTTCTACAGGGCCGTGCGCTCTAGTGCGACCACGGTTGGGGCTGTGGCTGGTATCTTTAGAACCGTCTGGACCTGGGGGTGGTCCATCCAGAAGGGCTCTGGTAGTGGTGGCCGGATCAGGGAGAACGATCGCAAGAACCAGGAGGTGGTCGCGACGGCGTGCAGCATGGCTGGTGCGTCCACTTGCAGCGAATAGTTCTCCCTGGTTAGGCCACGGTTTGAGGCACGATTGGTCACGTTAGAACCATATGGACCTGGGGGTGGTCCAGACGGAAGGGCTCTGACAGTGGTGTTCGGATCAGGGAGAACGATCGTGAGAACCATGAGGTGGTCGGGACGACGCCTAGCATGGCTGGTGCTCCACTTGCAGTGACCAGTTATCCCTGGTTAGCCAACGGTTTGATCCAAGGTCGGTCACATTAGAACCGCCTGGACCTGGGGGTGGTCCAGCCGGAAGGGCTCTGGCAGTGGTGGCCGGAGCCTGGAGAACGAACGTGATAAGTGACTGCTGGTCGCGGCGGCAGCATGTTGTGTGTGTGTTTTTGGTCTAGGGTATTTGGGAGATGGGCTTGGGCCGGTTCGGTTGGGCCGATGGGTCGGTTCAATCGGGACGGGTCGAGTTAGTCAAGTGTCGAGTCAAATATTTTAAGTCCGGTCTGAGTTATTTTTTTTATGGGCCGAGTAGTTTTATTTTAAAGTTCAAGTCATTTTATCGAGTCAAGTCAAACTTTTTAAGTCAAAATTATTCTTGGTCAAATGATTTTTGGGTCAATGATTTTAAGTCAAAAGTTATTTTAAGTTGTCGATTTTTAAGTAATTTGGATTTTAAGTCAAATTTTTAGATTTTGAGCCGTTATTTTAAATGCGTTTTAAGCCTGTTTTGACGGTGTTGGGCCGAGTCTTTCAAATGATTTTAAAGGGGTGGATGTTGGGCCCATTTTGAGTTGGGCTTAGTATTATTTTAAGTCTAGTGGAGGCCTTGGGCTTAGAATTAGTGGGCCAGTCGCTTGAGCCAGTCCTTGATCGGGCCGAGAAAAATAATGCATAGGCCCATGAATATATATTTAATTATATACGTATTATGCTATGTATTTGATTATGAAATGTTTTAAGGAAATTAAATATATATTGATGGGCAAAGATTTCCGAAGTTGCATGATTTTACGAAACGCACGCATCATGAAAGTTTAAGTTATGTTAAGGCATGAAAGAAAATATTTTTAGAAATTGAATTGTTGTGGGGCAAAGTAATGATGGGAGTTAGCCGGGTAATCGAGCCCGGGGATCCCCTGTTAATGTATGAGCTTATAGATCCATGTGTGACATAATGGTGAAGTGGCAGCATAGAGGTGTGACATATAGGGATCCTCATGTGACATCGGGGTGAACCACACCGCCACGTACGTTGGTTTATAGATTGATCAATCGAATTAATGGCTCTCACCTCATGGATACGACTCATATGTTCTTTTAAGTTATGTTATGTTTATGCCATGCCTTAACATATATGTTATATGATGAATTATGTAAGATTACAGTATGATTTAACGTTTAAGATCTTTTAAGCACGTATGTCATGAAAATTATGTTTCCATACTTATGTGCCTGTATGTGGTTTTATTATATGTACCTTGTTATTAGCGGATATATCATGCTGGGCCTTTAGTCTCACTAGATTTAAATGGTGCAGGTGAGCATGATGTTGATGATGAGATTACTCCGACCGGCGGTGAGGACGTCTGATGCTCCACGGCGGCTGTTACCCCGTGACCACTCAGTTACTTATGTCATTTGCTTTTAAACATGTTCAGTTTTCCGCAAACAGTTTTTGAATACTCTGATTTTTATGTTAGCTTGTGAGACGTGGATTAAGGACTTTGCAATCGTTCTATCGAATGTTGAGATGTTATTTTTAAATGCTTAAGTTATGGTTTTTATTTATAGCTTTCATTATATGTATATTCCACGTCGGCTTTAAAAAAAAATTTTTTTCTTTGCGTGCGCTCTCTGCTTGTGGTGGCTGTAGGCCTCGTGTTTGTGAGCGATGCGCTAAGCCTGACGTTGCATGATTTTCATGATCTATTCTGTCCTGCATGTTGTACCTGAGTTGTTATGGGCTAAGATGCTGACGCTTTTATGCGTGAGCTGTGTAGCCGCGCTGTTTAATTGTGTATGCTGTTGTGCATGTAGCTGTGAACTGTATCGTCTAGCTGTATATAGTATGGGTTAATCTGAGCTGTTCTGCTCTTATGCATGCGTGGAAACTGGGCTGTTTGGTACATGCTGTATTTTTTACCCATGCTGTTCTGTAGTATGCTGCATGCTATTTATATTTCTGTTAGTATGGAATACACGCATGGCATAGTGTTGAGCTCCTCCCTTGTTATATGTTGCTAGCAGTTTATTGTTGAGCTCCTTCCTCGCTTTATCTCTGCTAGTCGTTCCCTATTGTGAGCCTTTTTGTTATCTATGTTGGCCATCCGTTGTTGCCAATCTACGAGTATCAGGTAGTTTCTGCTGAGAGGGCCTAGGACGGAGTGGGTAGCTCCCACACTCTCGATTGTGCTGTAATGAGACGGAGTGGGTAGCTCCCACACTCTCGGTTGTGCTGCTATGGGACGGAGTGGGTAGCTCCCACACTCTCATGAGCTTGGGCACCAGCAGGTTGAACTGTTCTAGCTTGCTTCTGGTACCGTGTGTGATTGAGCGCCTGGGTAATTCCCCTTCTCTCACACGATCGGTGACCACTTCTGTTCTGATAGCCAGCTATGTGTTGTTTCTATAAGCTCTATACTTCCAGCCATGGATTTGTTCTACGAGCCCTGTGTCTCCGGCTGTCAAGTTGTTTCTGAGAGCTATGCACCTCTAGCTGTTGAGTGTTTCTGTGAGCATTGTGTCTCCAGCTGTTGAGTCGTTCCTTGAGCCCCAATAATGCATCAGACCTTTCTTCATGCATTGCACACATTATGTTCATGCTCTGTTGTTAGCTGTTGTTGATTGCTCTTCGTACTGAGGTTTAACCTCGTTTGTGTCCCTTGGGGATACTTTGGTCGTATGTTGGCCATTGCAGACCTTTTTCAGGTAAATCAGCTGGTCCGTGAGTGAGGCGGCTGTTGCAGTCCCAGGTGTGGGTTCCCAGTTTATATATATATATATATATATGCTATATCGAGTCATTGCCAGGAGATGCCCTGTGTAGTTGTTGTGTATTAACTTGACTTAATTGGAGGCATGTATATATTTGTTTTCGTTGGCGTATTATGTTGTGGCTTTTATTCGAAACCGTATTTTGAGTATACGTCGGTGTTGAAAGATGTATTTTAAGGTCAGACCAAAAGAAAAATTTTTAGCCACTTTTCTTAAGGTTCCATGTTTTGCGTGTTTTAGCTGTGTTTAGAACACCGGGCCTGACATGTTTGCTGATGGCTTCTCGTACATATTTGCTAAAATGTACATCATCTCCGCCGTGGTTTGTGCCTCCGCCACATTATGAGCCACCTTCTTTGTTAGGGTTAATCGAATAACACCCAACACCTGTCGGTCAAGAAGCTCCCACTCATCATCCTCCGTCTTTCTCAGTTTTCTTCCTGATAGAGGTTGATGCAGCTTCTTGATATACAGATAATCTTTAATCTGTAACCGCCAGAAAGCAAAATCTGTACCATCGAACTTGTTGATTCCAGGTCCGGCTCCGTCAACTCCATATCGCTTATTTGCCTTAATAAAATATCAAAAAATCTTTTCTGATGTGGAAGATCAGCCAAGGCTGCAACCACACGGAATTGTATGAAATTTTATGCCAAGGCTTCCAAACACTGTAAAAGGCTCTGATACCAGTTTTGTTGAGGTATTAAACCGATGCGATGTCAATTATGACGGATAACAATAATCAACAAGAACACAACGATGTTCATCCAAAAATGGGCTACGTCCACGGAGCTACTGCAAATATTTTATTGGGAGAAATTTACACCGATTGTACAACAACCCTCAATTTCTCACTATCCCAACTCAAGTATAACCGAGAAATTATATCTCAAACTCACTCAAGAAATACCTCACAATATATATATATATATATATATTTCTTTTTGAGATTTGGGATGAAACTATCGAACAAGTGGGGGCTTTATTTATAGAGCCCCTTCACATCATTAGCAAAGGAAAACGCGTGACTTAATTGCTCAATCTTCCCAACTTTCTTTTGCCAATTTCCCAACGTTCACCCGCTCATTTATTGCAGTTGAATAGTCAACAATAACGTTCACCTACTCATTTATTGCAGTTGAATAGTCAACATTAAACTCTTTCCACATAATCATATTTTTATTTTGAAAATCTTATTTAAAAGTCATAATTAGTTTACTTGTTTAGCATTTATTTATTTAATGTTTATACATTTCATTAGGTCCTATGAGAAAATATTGGTCAATTTTGACGGGTTTTTAGTAGCCAAATTTGGCACATATTGATATAATTGAATATTCCCCAACTGACAAGTTACCACCAGCTCGGAAGATCGAGAGATTTGTACTGGGAACTAGGAAGGTGCTAGCGAAAACGGGTATACTTCTTTGATGACCTACAACAAAAAACACTAGTTAGAGGGTGTCGAAAGTATCCAAAAAAGCCCCTCCATTACTTTAGTCAGATCGAGAGATCGGGTAGATAAAGGAAGAATATAGTAAAGTTAAGAGCTTGTGAGTTTTTTAAATGAATGTAAAGTGAAGCATACCTAGCTATTATAAGGGGGATGGCGGCAGTTGCGGGCACGTTACCTGGCTGGTGATGCGCTTGAGTGGGTCTTACGACCGATGTTACATATGAGTTGACCATTTCTTTATGTGAGATGATTCCTCGAGATTTAGACATATTCAATGCACATGTAAGCAGGGGCAAACTAGGACTTTTTTGCCAGAGGGGCTGGAGAGCTAAATAGAATTCATATTTTACATCAAAGTTCATTAAAAAAATTAGTGTATTACGTTTCATGCCATAATCTTATAATACTACAACTAAGTATTTTAATAAAATAAAATAAAATATATAACTACAAAAGGTCATTTAATACAGTTAAGAGAAATCACTTATACTATGTTTTACTCTACGAGATTTCTCATCACACTCATCTATTATAGATTCAATATCTACTGAATTAGCAAGCTCGCTCAATATAATAACCATGCAATCTGTCAAAAAGTAATTATTCATCTTATTGTGGAGAGTCGTGTTAACAAGATTCACAGCTAAAAATGCTCTCTCCGTGATTGCTGTAAAAACATGAAGAGTCAACACCAAACGAATCAATCTATCCACCAAAAAAAGTGTTCCGATCTTCGTGTTTGAAACAACAGTTACAACTCAGAAAGAGACACAATATTCTAAAATCCACATGATGAACCACTGCATACTCATAATGCTCCAACTATCTTCTCAATGTATCCAACTCGGTTTGAGTAAAATCTTGAGGATAAAATTTTTCAACAAGATTACAAATATCCTCAATACTAAAAGATCTAAATGCATTTTAGAGCTGATCTGAGAGTTAGTAGTTCCATTGTTTGTTCGGTAAACCTGTTTTCAACTCTGTTAAAAATTTTCAGGTCAGATATCAGATCACAAAAGCTCTGATACGACTTGTTAGAAAATTTTAAGGACCATGAACCGGATCAAATTGTTCCCGTGCTGGGGAGAAAGCACGGAGTAGGACAGTGCGTGTTTTAAACAAACAGCACGCACTATCGACCGTGATCTGAAATCATTTTGGAGCTGCAATAGTTTCTGTTCTTGAAAATTTTTAAGAATCGAGAATATATCGGGCCTGGTCTGAAATACCAAGCAGAAAATACCCGAAATACTCTATGTAAACTGAAACTTAAAATAGGTCTAAAGCATGTATGAAGTAAATCAGTAAATAGTACGTTGTAAACAGATAGGAGATGATATTTGTTTCTGGAAGTTCGAAGGTAGTACCTTACACGTCCCCCCTTCTTCCGAACTGAAAGGCTCTACTAGAAGAATTTGATTTATACAACACTTTGTACAAACCCACCTGAGATGGGGCTTACCACATTGTCCAAACTGAGACTCCTAGACTCATCTCTCTGTACTTGTTTAACGTCTCTGTATGAAGACCACACACTAAGTTCTACATTTTCGTGCCAAGACAGAATTGATAGATTTGAATTGCATTCACTCAAATATTCTGATTCGCTCAGCGCTGTTGGATCTGTGCTTACAGATCAGAATCTGAATTTTTATAACACAAAATCTGTTATTATTCTACTAACTGTTTACGTGCAAATGCGCAGTGCACTTGATTAAGAAGACAGGAAGATATCCAAATTGAAACAGTAAGGGGACGACCAAGCTGGAACAGTTGAAGATGTCTACGCTGGAACAGTTGAAGATGTTACGCTGGAACATCACATGTTTTCCAGGTTGCTGAGGACACCAAGCTGGTTCACCAGATTGGAGCAGGAGCAGAAGCAGAGCAGTAGTTGAAGTGCAGAACAGAAGTTCAAGCGCAGTTCAAGTGCAGTCCAAGCGCAGATCAAGTGCAGTGTTCAAGTGCCGACGCATAGACAAGCGCAGTGATCAAGTGCAGGTCGGGTCACTAAGCGCAACTATCATCAGTTCATCATAGGGATCTCAGTCCTTGGGAAGACTGAATCAGACTGATTATTATATCCCAAAGAAGATTACTGGATTGCAGTTCTATGAGGATAAGGTTTAAAGTATCCTCGAAAGAACTGGCTCAATCAACCAGTGAAAGAAAGGTGTGCTTGATGATGGTTTGGATGAGGTGTCTGAATGGACCAAGAGGAAAAACAAGTAACACAATGGCTCTTGACAAGAAGAATAGACCCAAGCTGGTTGAGGACAAACCAGCTCGACCTGAAGAAGGCCATCACGGAGAAGAGAAAACCGGATTGGGAGATCTAGTCAAGCTGGATGAGGCAGCTGGCCGAAGGATTTCTGTGAGAAGTTTGACGAGCTCGAGGTAACCTCACAGATATAGATGGAAGAAGATTCCTGTAGTGGAAAAAGTAACCAGCTGGGAAGGAAACCAGCTGGGAAACAAACTAAGCCCAGCAATGCCTTCGTGTAATGAACAAGCCAGCTCGATGCAAAGAAACCAGCTAATTAAGTTCAAACGAGCCTGGCAAGAAGAGCAGTGGCCAAGAGCAGGAAAGAACAGAACAAGAGTAGTTGTGAACAGCAGTAGATGACAAGAGCAAATTAGAAAATATGCTCAAGAGCAGTTGCGAGCAAGAGCAGTAGAATTGATGAAGCAACCAGCTCTAAGAGAAGGCCAGCTCAGTGCAAACCAGAACGAAGATAAGCTGGCAAGCTGGTTAAGGTCAAAACAGTCCGGATAGCATGATAGATGCTATCAAATCTACGAGCAAAGCGATTTAAATACAAGACTATACGAAGATTGCTTTTCTGTATTCAAATCAATTGCTTGTGTTGTCTTCTCAAGTACAGTGCTCACGTGCTTAAAGTGTAGAAAAGCCAGCAACGAATTAAAATAAAAAGGACTCAAAGTACAACAATGTCAGAAGACTTTCAACGGATGCAACTTTGTGTCCAACGGAAAAATCTGAGTAGAGGGCTATTAAATATCAAGATCTGAGCACAAGCAGAGAACAGAGCGATGCGCGCACAAGAAAAGTGAGCGATGCGCGAAGAAGTCGAAACAGTGTTGTGCAAATTCAGAATGTAAAAACAGAAGAAAGCACAACCAAGGGAAGACAATGAAGAACTAGCTCAGACAGGAGCGCTTCCTAGTGTGTGAGATTTTATCTTCGAGACGCAGCGTTATCGTTTTTACAGCTTTTCTGCATTTACATTCATATGCATTGCATATTTTACAACTGCATTTAACAAAACTGTTAATAAGCTTCGGATTGTAAAAGATCAGTTTGAGTTGTTTCCGCATGATTTTACTTCATTACTCAATCTGTGTCTCGATGCACTTAATATTCAAGAACACTAAGCTATTGCAGCTCAAGTCTTGTATAAACCAGATCGCATATGGTGAACCAGCTCGCAGAGACGTTGGTATGTTTCATGCATGATCCGGTTATGTGTTGCGTGCTGATTTTATCAATCAAAAACTTTAAAATGTACGCAACTTAAGTGTTCCGTGTCTTAGGCTGTGTGAGAGCCTACGTAAGTTGTGTGAGAGTTCACTGACACCCCCTGTTTTTCTATCCTAAAAATTGGTATCAGAGCGTCTTTACAATCTGGTACCATGTATTTTGATCCTAACAAGCTCTCGTGTTTGAGTGAATGTGTGTGTGAGAAATTTTCTATATAGTGTATTCTCTCAATTGTATTTTCAATCACTAGGAAGTGCTCTCACTAAGCTGACATCTCTTTTTCTTCCTCGCATGGACTCTCAGACTGGACTCTATTTTTCTCTCTTTTCTTTTCTCTCGTCCGTCCGTCCGTCCTCATGCTTCTTGAGAGTATCTTTCTTCGTCTTCAGTTCAGGTTTTTGTTAGCCTCTGTACTGATATGAACGTTGGACACAAGTTTATAGTCGTTGAAACGGCTTCTGTAAAGTTTAAGACTCTGATGTTCTTGTTGTCCTTTCATCGTACATGATTAGGTTAGGCTATTTTGAAATTTGCACTACCTCTGAACTGATGTAGACGAATCGGATCAAACCAATTTTAACCTCTCTAATCTGTGTGAGTAAAATATGTTCAAACTGTTTTGTATGTTATGAACTGGTAGCCTGTGTTGATCTGATATGGACTTCACTCCGATCTATTCTTTTCAATTAAGCTCTTCTCTTCTTATGTGAACTGTCTGTTGCGAAGCTCCAATCTGATCTGCACACAGAACTTTACTGCTCTTGAACGTCTGAATTGCTCTTCTTATCTGATCTGTTCTATGCTGTTCTGTTATGCACTGCTTTTTTTGTTCTATTCTGAATTTCTCTGTTCTATGCTCTGTTCTGTTTTGAACTGATTCAAACTGGTCTCATATGAACTTTTATGTATTGTTCTGATCTGTTTCGCTGCTCAGCTGACTGCTCTTGCTATTCTCATCTGAAACATTTTGTTTTGTTCGTTTCTATGAGTTGATCTCATCTGCTAATATCTGAACTTATCTTATCCGTTCTACACTGCTCTGCGCTTCTAATCTGATCTGTTACCGAGTCGTTCTCAAATGAACTGATATATGATCTTCTCAACTTATTAACCGATTCACCTGAACTGAAATGTTTCTCTGAACTGTTCTATACCGCTCTTCTCAATTGAGCGCGGTTATTCATTTATATTGTAGAGTATTCAGCTCATCTGTACGGATCTGTTCTGATCTGATTCCAATCTTGGCATGTGGACTCACGTAAAATGTTAGAAATATATTACCAAGTTTTTTGTTCATCAAAATTAAGATCTGTGTTGAGTTAAGCGTGCATGGGTGAGAGAGTACAGGGACGGGTGACCTCCTAGGAAGCTCTCGTACATCAAGCTGCTAACGTTCTGGAGGTTAGGTGGGCTGTAAAAGTGATGTCAGATCTAAACGGGTAATACTATCTGTAACGTCCAGAAATCCATAAATCGACAATGAGAACTAAATTTTTAGTAAGGGAGTTAAAAGTACCATCTTTTTCGTTATTGTATGCAATTCAGCTTTGTATGAGCTGAATTCCAGTTTAGTTCAGGAACCCGATTCACAGGAATTGGCCAAACAAATACTATCAAGCACAGTTCAGGCTGTTAAAACTGGTTTGGTCTATATTTTCTGTTAAAAATGGTGTAATTTCATAGATATTATAAAATGGTGAGCTCATGCTTTTCGTTTCATATAAATACACGTATCAGTACTTTTACCACCATTATCAAACTTCTTCCAAAGGTTTCCAAATTTTAAGCAGTGAAAAGCTCTCAACCAACCGACCAAAGATTCAAAAATCTTTCAAAGTGATTTTCGACTGTCTTGTAAATTATTCAACGTCGGAAGGATTTCTATTAGCTGTGTTTAGTATTTGAGACAAGTAAACTCTATTATTTGCTACACTTATGGAAAACATATTAAGTTTATTGCATATTCTTGTCAGTTTTTCATGTTTATGAAGGATTGTGTTTCCCAGTTGGAATATGATCTTGTTTATGTTTAAATATGGTTCGTAGATGTTTAAATTCATGTTTACCAGAAAATTTGTTTACAAGAATTGAGCCGGTCAAAGACTGGGAGGTACTGACAGCAGCTTACAAGCAGCTTACGAGTTTATGATTCTGGATGTTTTCTTAGATATTCTTTTTTACTCAGACTAAGAAAATCATCTAAGCTGTTAGTCTTTATTGAGTTAAGTTCGTGATCTATTTATTTTCCGAGCTAATCTTAAGTTGTGATCTAATTTATTTCCCTAAGCTGTTTTGAACCCGTGATGTGAGACCCGAACATTCTGCTGATTCAGATGTTGATTGGGATCGGACCAGTTGTGAGTCTATGTGCTTGGAGTAGCCATCGGAATTGGTTAAGTGTGGAATTCAGCAGTGGATGATCGCTTCCAGTTGTAGCGGCGATTAGAGTGTTTTCAGTTGCGGGTGCTAGTACGTCGTCGTTTGGATTAGTTGGAACCACAGCGTTTTGATTTAGCGCTAGGACTCAGCTGTTGGGTTGTGTGTGCATTCAACTGCTGATTGAGGGATCAGCTGTTGAGCGAGCGATCAGCTGTTGGATAGTTGTTCAGCAGTGAGTAGCGGGTGACGTGTTCAGTTACGACAGTAACTCCTGCGATGTCGTTTGATTTAGTTGATCGCTGTTTAGCGATGGGACTCAGCTGAGGCAAGATTCAGCTGTTGGTTTGGGATATCAGAGGTGATAGCTGAAGTTGTCGATGGATCTGTTTCCTAATTAGTCAGTTGTGACTATAAATAGAGGACTTGGTCCTTGCGTTCAATTATTGTTTCCCCGACACTTAGAAATATTTCCCGTGAACCTTATCTTGTCGCGATACCCTTGTTACTGTTCACAGTAACCTTCTTCATTTCAATTTCCGAAGGTAGATAGCTCCGACGAGAGCTAGAGTGGTAGCGTTGGACTCCTCTTGCTAAGGCGTTTCATCTCATACCCTTTTATTAGGCAGCGGAGAAGCTGAAAGAGGATCGCAGAGACATCTCCCTTGTGTAGTCTGTTAGCATAAGCGTCGGATTTCGCATCCTATCCTAGCTTGTTGGGGTAAGTAAAGATTCTACCTTTAAGCTTTGTTAGCGCTTTCGTGGTGATATAAAGGTAGATCTAGCGCTGGTGGAGTCGTAGCTCCCAGCTGCTGTGTTTCTGAGTTGTAGTCCTTGAGCTAATTACTT
>KV005026.1:94770-127207 GCA_001598015.1 Dorcoceras hygrometricum
GGCCGAGAGAGAGCGAAGAGGACTAAGTTTCTTGAAGGGCTGAATGAGGAGCTGTATACCTTGGTTTTGTCGAGTAAACCTAAGAGCTATGCAGAGGCTGTGGATAGCGCGATTGATATCAAGGAGGGGGTTGAAGAATCATCGGTCTCGTAGGCCGCAGGTGGCGCAGAGTAGTCGCCCTGTGATTCAGGGAGCGCAGCCTTCCCCGTCATCCCAATCGTCTCAACCTTCCCCGCAACAGCAGTTAGCTCAGCAGTCGGGACGCCAGAGTTTTAGGCCTCGTGGTCACCAGTTCAAGAAGAAATGAGGTTCTAGTTCTTCTGGTACTGGTAGTTCTAGCAGTAGTGGCTCCAAGGTGGAGTATTGTGGATTTTGTGGTGGCAGGCACCCTTCGACGCGGTGTACTGGGGTGCAAGGATCGTGTAATGTTTGTGGGCAGTATGGGCACTTTGCGAGAGTGTGTCCATTATCTGGATCTCAGCAAGCTGCAGCACCACCGCAAGGACGTGGTGGATCGTCTAGGGGCCGTCCTTTTCCTGGACAGCAGCAGAGAATAGGGGAGACGCAATTTAGGCCGTTTCAGCAGCCTGGTCCGTCGCGTTTCAGACAGTCTTCCCAGCATCATAACGCTTTTCCCCAGCAAGCCCAAGTGAATGCCATTACTAGGGAGCAGGCGGAGGGCACGCCGAGCGGGGTGATTTCAGGTACTTGTCTTGTTTTCGATTATCCTGCATGTGTGTTGTTTGATACTGGTGCATCGCATTCGTTTATTGCTGATTCTTTTGTGTTTGAGCGTGGTCTGTGTACCACTGTGTTGCACGATGTTGTTTCTGTTGCAACCCCCGCTGGCGCGAGCCTACTCTCCCAAGAAGTTGTATTGGACGGCATTGTTAAGTTCGGCGAGAACGTTCTAGTAGCGAACCTGATTAGGATAACGTTGTGGGATTTCGACTGTATCGTATGAATGGACGTTCTATCTAGTTATAGGGCCTCCGCGGATTGTTTCCATGGGATCGTGCGTTTTAGGTCTCAGTTTGACGAGAAGTGGAACTTCTACGGCCACGATTCTCAGTCGAAGATTCAGTTGATCTCAACGATGGAGATGTTCAGCCTATTATCAACAGAGAACGCTGGTTTTATGATTTATGCGATGGACGCATATTCTTCTTCTCGTGTGCAGCTTAGTGACGTTCCAGTGGCGCGTCATTTTCCCGATATGTTTCTGGAGGAGATCCCTGGTTTTCCCCCGAGGAGGGAGATTGACTTCAGCATTGAGTTGTTGCCTGGCACAGCTCCGATTTCTCGTGCACCGTATCGCTTATGTTAGAGTAGATGCCCAACTAGCCAACTTGTGGCATGTGGGTTTATAGACTCTTGTATGAAACAATCTTTATATATGATATTCGCATTTATTTATATGGCATTCTTTACTTTCATTGTGTTGTATGATGATTAACAATTGTGTTGAGTAAAGACCTGGAATATACTAAAGTGTATGTTAGATGTGATAGTGGGTATGACGACTATCATGAAACACATCTAATAGTCACTGTGTATTCTGAACATGTTCCTAGTCGATTGGGCTGTCAAAATGAGAATAAGTCCGCCCGAGCTCGAGACTAGTATATACGATGCGAAGTACCATGTTTCATTGGTAGGGAACATTGTGATGTTCTGAGCATGCAGATAGATAGTGACCTGGTGATCTATCGAACTACCCTCGTTCGGACTTTCCAAGTGGTTACCATTTGTCGAGTGGAAAAGTCCGTGGTGCACCGTATCGCTTAGCGCCTGCTGAGTTGAGAGAACTCAAGGTGCAACTGGATGATTTGCTGGAGAAAGGCTTTATTAGGCCTAGCATGTCGCCTTGGGGAGCGCCTATCTTGTTTGTTAAGAAGAAGGATGGCACAATGAGGATGTGCATCGATTTCCGCCAACTGAATAAAGCTACTGTTAAGAATAAGTACCTGTTGCCTAGGATCGATGACTTGTTCGAACAGCTGCAAGGCTCGGCTGTGTATTCGAAAATCGATCTACGTTCAGGGTACCATCATCTGAGGATAAGAGATTCAGATGTTGCAAAGAGTGCTTTTCGTACGAGGTACGGGCATTTCGATTTTCTGGTTATGCCTTTTGGTTTGACGAATGCCCCAGCAGTTTTCATGGATTTGATGAATAGGGTTTTTCGAGAGTTCATCGATCAGTTTGTGATAGTGTTGATCGATGACATCTTGGTGTATTCGAAGACTCCTTTGGAGCACAAGGAGCATTTGAGAGTTGTTCTTCAGACGTTCAGAGACTCGCAGCTGTACGCCAAGTTTTCTAAGTGCGAGTTCTGGCTGGATCGTGTTGTGTTTTTGGGTCACGTTATTTCAGCAGATGGGATTTCGGTTGATCACAGTAAGGTAGAAGCTGTTGTCAATTGGGAACGCCCCAAGAGTGTAATGGAGGTTCGTAGTTTCTTGGGTCTGGCTGGCTATTATCGTCGTTTTATCGAAGGATTTTCTAGCATAGCTAAGCCAATGACACAGTTGACCCAGAAGGACAAGCGTTTTGTTTGGACTGAGCAATGTGAGAACAGTTTTCAGTTGCTCAAAGAGAAGTTAACATCCGCGCCTGTGTTATCCTTGCCGTCTGGTTCAGGTGGTTACGTGGTGTGTTCAGATGCCTCGCTCAATGGATTTGGTTGTGTGTTGATGCAGCATGGTCGAGTCATCGCTTATGCTTCGCGGCAGCTGAAACCGCATGAGACTCTATACCCAGTTCATGATTTGGAGCTAGCAGCTGTAGTCTTTGGTTTGAAGATTTGGCGTCATTATTTGTATGGCGAGCAATTTGTGGTGTATTCAGACCACAAGAGCCTTCAGTATTTGTTTTCGCAGTCAGATTTGAATATGAGACAACGTAGATTGATGGAGCTGCTCAAGGATTTTGAGTATGAGATCCAATACCAGCCTGGGAAAGTGAATGTAGTTGCTGATGAATTGAGCAGACAGTCAGATTTGAATATGAGACAACGTAGATTGATGGAGCTGCTCAAGGATTTTGAGTATGAGATCCAATACCAGCCTGGGAAAGTGAATGTAGTTGCTGATGAATTGAGCAGAAAGGCTCAAGGAGCAATGCTTGCGTCGTTGTATTCTTCTAAGGATCGTGAGCATCTTAGCACTACTGGTTGGCAGTTTTACCCAGCTGAGGATTTTGTTGTGGTTTCTTCTTTTCAAGTAGAGCCACAGGTTGTTGCGAGCATTAGAGCTGCTCAAAGGACAGATCCTTCCATCCATGAGCTAAAGCTGAAGGTAAGATTTAGACAGCGTGAGGACTATTCTGTTTCGTCTGATGGTTGTTTGAGGTTCCGTGGCCGGCTGGTTGTGCCAAACCTCATAGATTTGAAGGAACAGATTTTGAGAGAAGCGCACTGTAGTAGATACAGTGTTCATCCTGGCGTGAGGAAGATGTACCAAGCGCTGAAGCCTCACTTCTGGTGGGCTGGATTGAAGAGTGACGTTGCTGATTTTGTGGCCAAGTGTCTGAATTGTCAGCAAGTTAAGGCTGAAAGGATGAGACCTGGTGGTCTATTGCAGAGTTTGGAAGTGCCCCAATGGAATTGGGAGCACATAGCGATGGATTTTGTGACGCATCTGCCTCGTTCCAGCAGAGGGTGCGATGTTGTTTGGGTGGTTGTAGACAGATTTTCGAAGTTTGTGCACTTCATTCCCTATGGTATGTCGTTCTCTTTGAAGAAGATGACGAAATTGTATATAGATTGTATAGTGCGTCTGCATGGTGTGCTTGTTTCGATAGTCTCAGATCGAGATCCGAGGTTTACTTCCAGGTTTTGGAAGAGTTTGCAGGCAGCCCTAGGGACTAGATTGGCTATGAGTACAGCTTATCACCCCCAGACAGATGGCCAATCTGAGCGAACTATCCAGATTTTGGAGGATATGTTAAGAGCTGTTGTGATGGACTTCGGTGGTAGCTGGCAGGATTCGTTGTCCTTGGTGGAATTCTCCTATAATAACAACTATCAAGTATCGATTGGTATGGCACCGTTTGAGGCGTTGTATGGCAGGAAGTGGAGATCGCATGTGTGTTGGGAAGAAGTGGGGGAGAAACAGCTGTCTTCTCCAGAATTTGTGCAGCAGATGAGAGATCAAGTGGATCTAATCCGTCAACGTATGAAAGCTGTACAAGATCGCCAAGCCAGCTATGCGAATAAGAGGCGTAGGCCTTTAGAGTTTCAGGTTGGTGATCGTGTTTTCCTTAAGGTTTTCCCTTTCCGTAGTGTTATGCGATTTGGTCTGAAGGGTAAGTTAGCCCCTCGTTATGTTGGTCCTTATGAGATCTTAGAAAGGATTGGCCCTTTAGATTATCGGCTGTTGTTGCCAGCAGAATTGTCTACTCTACATGATGTCTTTCATGTTTCCATGTTGAGGAAGTATGAGCCAGATCCGTCTCATGTATTGGGAACGGACGAGGTTCAGCTTGATCAGACTTTGAGTTACGTGGAATATCCCTTGCAGATCTTGGATAGGAAGGAGAAACAATTGAGAAATAAAATCATTCCGTTGGTAATGGTTCAGTGGAGCAAGCATGCTAGAGAAGAAGCTACCTGGGAACTGGAAGAGAAGATGCAGCGTGAATGATCGCATCTGTTTGAGTAAGTCTTGTAATAGATTCCATTAGTTAGCTTGTTTCCAGTTATCTTGAGCTCCTGGGTTCAGTTGAGTTGTTCCTGGACTTGTTGATTTCGAGGACGAAATCGTGTCTTAGTGGGGGAGAGAAGTGAGACCCATATATTTTGTATCATATTTTGGGTTTGGAAGAATCTGCATTAAAACAGTTGTGAGTCGATGTGCTTGGAGTAGCCGTCAAAATTGTTTAAGTGTTGAATCCAGCTGCGTGAATATATCAGGTGTTGCTGTTGGGAACCGTGGCGGATCCGGATCCCGTCTCCCGGCGAGGCAGCGGAAGAACAAAATTAGGCCGGGAAACGTTCAATACAATTAAAAAATAACACAATATGAACCATTCATAGGGTGTTTAGTCAGTTACCTTGCTAGCGTCTTGGCGCCTGGCTCCGACCAGTTTCACGAGGAAACCGACACTTCACGGTAGGCGGCGGTAGATTATGTCAATACGTTATCTTGTCGCGATACCCTAGTTACTGTTCACAGTAATCTTCTTCGTTCAAATTGTCGTTGGTAGATAGCTCCGACGAGAGCGAGAGTGGTAGCGTTGGACTCCTCTTGCTAAGGTGTTTCGTCTCGTACCCTTTTCGTAGGCAGCGGAGGAACTGGAAGAGGATCACAGAGACATCTCCCTTCTCTAGTCTGTTAGCATAAGCATCGGATTTCGCATCCTATCCTAGATTGTAGGGGTAAGTAAAGATTCTGCCTTTAAGCTTGTTAGAGATTTTCGTGGTAATAGAAAGGTAGAATTAGCTCTGGTGGAGTCGAAGCTCCCAGGTGCTGTGGTTCTGAGTTGTAGTCCATGAGAAATTTCTTGTATTGGCTTAGCAGGTGGTGGATCTGAGTTGCTAGGACTTTCATTGTGGCAAACTGTGTGTGCTTGGTATAACTCAGAAGTTAAGGTACGGATGTTGAGCTTTGTTACAGCTATTGGTTAAGCGTAGATTATATGTTCTTGTTGTGTATTCTCTTTGTTGTTATTATTGTGCATGTGTTATAATATCAGCTATTGCAATTGCATACACGCATATCCTTCTGTTGAGCTCTGTTCTGCTAGCTATGCCTTGAATTCGATCTGAGCGTACCAGGATGCTGTGCTTAAGGACGAGCGGGTAACTCCCGTTTACCTTAGAGCTGGAGGCACGTGGGTAACTCCCGTCCCTCATCTCCCTGCTGGGACTGTTAGCCGCTATGGGCGGAGTGGGTAGCTCCCACACCTAATGAGTGAGCAACAGCAGGTTGAGCTATTGTTGCATCTGGTGCAGTATACGTGAGACGAGTGAGTAGCTCCCATATACTCAGTATACATTCTGTGGCCATTGTGACTACTGTCTTTCAGTTGTTTCGCTCCAGCTGTTGAGTTCTTGTCATCCAGCTGTCGAGTTGATGTTTTGAGATCTCTCGGCTTCCAGCTTTTGGTTGTATTTCGATCCCCTGCATAGCATCTGCATATCTATCTACTGCTTTCCGTTTGCTGTAATTGTTGCTCTCCGTACTGGGTTTGACCCCGAGGTCCCTCTGGGACTGTTGTGTTGTTGCCTGCTGGTTGTACAGGTTTTCCAGGATTTACAGCTGGGCGTGGCTTTGATCCAGCTGGTGGTGACCCAGGTGGTGGATAGAGTGTCTCAGTTAGCGTATAGCATATTATGTACTAGTGCTGTCAGCAGGGGAATGCCCTGTGCTTTAGTTTCTGTTCAGCTGTAGCTTTGTCAGCTGTTGTATTGTTGCTAGTACTTGTATTTGCTGTACTGTCGTATTTCGTAATGTAAACTGGGATTATTTTAAGTATTGTGTTATTTTTAAATTATCTGTTTTTAATCGTCAGGCCAAGCGAAAATTTTAAGCCACTTTTTATTGCTTCCGCTATGTTTCTGCGTGGTTTAATTCTGAGTTGTGCACGAGGCCTGACACGTGATCTGATTTCATTGTCTAGGTAGAGTTGACTTTGTTTGAACACTGTAATTTAGCCTACTCGTTTAAGTTGTGTTGAATTTTCCTAATCTGAGTTGATCAAATAGTCCAAATCTGGTTTTCCAATCTGAGCTGGCTTACGCTCGCGATATGTTTGATACTCTGAGCTGAGCAGATTCAGTTAGATCTACTCCGGACTACTACTGTAAACTCAAGTTTAATCCTTCATTCCATTATCTTTAAATTCAAGGTATAACTCTAATCTGTTCTAAATAATACCCAATTGAAAGAGATAGTTCATCAGCTTAGAGCTCTGCTATTCATTATTCGTAATTATTCTAAATTATACCCAATTGCAAGAGATAGTTCATCAGCTTAGAGCTCTGCTATTCATTATTCGTAATTATAGCCTGAGCCGATTCGAGTTTCTTCTCTGATTTAATTTCTATGTACTCCCAGTATCTTTCAAACGTTAAAAGAGTTTTATAGAAGAGAACCTTTTATGTAAAGTGATCTATTCAGATCAGATCAAAGTTTAAACAGAGAAAATATTTTAATGATATATAGGCAAGGTGACGAAGGAGGAATGCCAGAAATTTTCCTATCATATATCATAAAGTTTTAAAGGAATTTTTTATGATTTATGACTAAGATTGAAACGAAACAGACTCCAGAATTTTTTTTTTAAAAAACATGTACGGAATACTTAAACGTAAAGTATGGCTCGTTCCCTTTAAAAGCATTTCTAAATCATTTTATCAAAATACTTTAAGCATAAATAAAGGAATATTTAAAATTGTTAAAACATCCAACATAATAAAATCAACTGAGTAAAAATACTGAATGTAATGATGTTTAAAACCAGAATCTAAAACTGTATCATGATATAACTGAAACATAAAGGCGGTCACGGGGTACTGTTGCAGCAGGCGCTTAGAGGTCCTCACCGTCAGTCGGAATATACTCATCGGCAGGATCATCACCTGCACCATTTAAACCTAGTGAGCCTAGAGGCTCAGCATTCTCTATCGTAATACATAACAAAGTACATACTAATAAAATCGTATGCAAGCACATACTTGTAATTAAAATAACGTTAAAACGTGAATGCGTGCATGATCTTAAAACATTTCTACATACATTTCATATCGTACATACGTAACATAAGCATACATAAGGCATGACATATCATAACATAAAAAACGTATGAGTCGTATCAGTGAATGTGAGCGGGCGTATGACTGATCAGTCGTAATAACCAACGTACGTGGCGGTGTGGTTCACCCCGATATCACACGAGGATCCCTATATGTCACAACTATAAGTTGCCACTTCACCCCAATATCACACGAGGATCCATAGACTGCCACTTGACCATGATATCACACATGGATCCATAGGCTTATAATCATACCTAAAAATAGGGGATCCCCGGGCTCGGCTACCCGACTAACTCCCATC
The DNA here is from genome assembly GCA_001598015.1 of Dorcoceras hygrometricum. Classification (NCBI taxonomy): domain Eukaryota; kingdom Viridiplantae; phylum Streptophyta; class Magnoliopsida; order Lamiales; family Gesneriaceae; genus Dorcoceras; species Dorcoceras hygrometricum. Next base: position 102,834 of record KV005026.1, read on the forward strand.
ATAAAACTTTGTCACATCACCTCAATCCCTCGGGTTTTATTTTAAAAAGAGGCATGTCTGATCGTTCATAAAATCTCACGATGCGTGAATTTCTTAAAATCATGCAATTTAAAAGCTTAGCACGTTAACGTATAATTAATTCTTTCCTTTAAAATATTTACGTACATAGCATACTACATATATGATTAATTATACATTTACGGGCTTCTACATTTTTCTACTTCGGTCGAGGATTGATTCCGGGGCCTGGCTCACCACTTTTAGACTAATCATCGTCTAAACTTAGCCGATGAAACGAATGTTCACCCCTTTTAAACATTTTTGCCTAATTAAATTAAATTTAGACTTCTAAAAATCAAAGCTAAAAGTGACTAATAAAAATCAATTTTGACTCCTAAAAATCAATTTGGACTTATAAAAATCGATTTTGACTTTTAAAATCAATTTTGACCTCAAAAGCCAATTTTGACCAAAACACCGATTTTGACCAAATTAAATCCCAAAAATCGATTTTGACTTAATTAAAATCCTAAGGCCCTAATTTTGACTAAAAACTTAAAACTAAACATAACTTTAATCATTTAAAAGGTTTGACTCAATTTTGACCTTCTAGCTATTTTCTTTAAAATAGGACCTTTGACACATTAATTAAAATAACAGGTGGTCCGACATTAAAATAACTCGACCAACTTTAAAATATTTTGACTCGACACACGACGAACCGACTCGGCCCAACTGAACCAGCAACACCGGTCCAATTGAACCGATCGATCCGAGACATAAAATTAAACCTTTAAAATTTCTAATTTACTCCATCCTTTGCTAAAAATTCAAACATTTAAAATTTGACTAAATAAACACCCATTGATCGATTTTGACCAAAATAAAATCTCAATAACCAAAATTTGACTTTAAAATTTGATAAAAATATTAGATCCATAAAAAGGATTTTGACTTTAAATTTTTTACTTTAAAATTTGATAAAATTATTAGGTTCATATAAAAGGATTTTGACTTTTTTGAAATATTCGGTGAATACGCTAAAATTGTCAAAAATCCCATAAATCAAATAAATTCTAAAATACTGGAAAACAACTTAAAATATGTTTAAAATATCAAATAAAATCATTCACGAACTTTAGCAGCCCCTAAGACTCGAAATCTTAATTTTCACAAAAATGACCCGACACGGCTCACTTCGAGCGACAAAACGGTAAAAATCATTAAAAATTTATTTCTTATTCAAATCACTCTCTTCTTCGACCCACATCATCCTAACTCAATATACTAGGTATTGAAACGATACAGTATGTGACCAAAACGACGCCGGCAAGCTCACTGCTTCCGTGCAGACTGCAACCAGGACACGTGCTAGCCATAACATTCATAACTAATTCGTTTCTTGACCAAATCGCCCCCCGTTTGGACCTACGTGACCCTAACTCAATGGGCTATCTCATGAAATCAACCTCAACACACATACTACATAGATCGACTTAGCCGATCCCAACAACTCTGCTGTCGCGCACAGACGACCAGGCAAGACACATGCTGATCATAAAATTCATAACTAATTCATTTATTGACCAAATCGCTTCTCGTTTGGACCTACGTGATCCTAAATTGATATACTAACTACCTGGACCACTCTTGGACCAAAACCTAAGCCCCATGAACCGACCATGATCGAAGCATCACAAGAAACGAATCAAAAATGTTTTGAAAACTGTGAAACATGCATGGATCTCAAACGTTATGCATAGTTCTAAACAAATCACATACAATTCATGCAAGTTTTCATTAAAAACATCTTACTATGGCTTAAATGGTGAGAAAAGGAATAGATATTACATGCCTGGCTTGGAGAGAATAGAGATCTGCGAGTTACCGACGTTGTAGACGCGAGATCGGGGCACTATCAGCTTTGGATCACCAAAATTCACCAAGGGGATGGAAATTTCGAAACTTTTCTTGAGGGGAATGGAGTGGGACGGCTGATGTGATATTGGGAGGCTAGGTTTTTGATTCAATTTGGAGTTATGAAAATGAATGAGACTAATTTGACCCCCTGATTTAATTAAGTAAAGGAATGGAAAATGACATGCTACCCCCTCCATTTAATTGAAAAGGATAATTAAAACTTTATCTTGGCCTTTGAAGTATTAAATTTTCGAAATCCAAGCCCCCTCAAAATTTAAAACACTTTAAAATCCAATAAGACGGGCGTATAGGCGAAAAACGGGTTCCCCTCCAAAATAATTATAAAAGTCCCCATTTTCTGAAATTGCTGCTTAAAATAAAATAAATTCATTTTTAAAAATCTCATAACTTAAAATCTCAAATTATTTTCATTTCGGTCGATCATAATCTCGTCCACGCGTTCGTAGCTCAAGCAGGCTGAAAAATAACACATGCATACCATGCAGCATAAAATCATAAATAAATCATATAAAATGGCATGTAATCATCTAAAAATATTTTTCCCCTAGTCATGCACTCATTTCTACGTAACCTGGATTTCGGGGCGTTACTTAGATAGCGCGCGATATGAAAATTTTAGAAGGTTACAAGCTAGTCCAAAACAAGTTGTATTATAATTTGATATAGTAAACTTATAGATTATTTCAATTTTCACCCTCCCAGTTTAATTATTTATAATTTTAGATCGGGTCCCTTCACTATCTCTGTTGAGGATAGAGTCATCGATAGGGTAAGGGCTAAGACTGATATCTAAGGGAAATGAGACAGTCCCGACAGTTAGACACTCACCCTCCTCGGACTCATGAATCTAACATCCCGACCCTAACGCAAATAATATGGACACTCATTTAAGAAAATAAAGTTACATCTTTGGCTAACAGCTATAGCTTTTGACCAGATCCTAACAATATGATCTTTCACAGATCCAACAAACTCCATCAATTGAAAATCTATCGTGTCATTGAATAGTTTAATGTGATGTCAATTGTTATATTATTTTTATGTTGACAAGAACGTCTTGTACTTCCAAATATTGAGCAGTCATAATAGGAGCATCAATATTGTACCTTCAATTGAAAAATTGTCATCATAGAATACATCTCAATTTAAATTAAAAATATTAGTTTCAATAAGAAATCTCATACCTTTCACAAAACTTCACCACGTCTTTCAAAAATTTCTCCCATCCAGCTTCTCGTAACTTTTGAAGAAGTATTTTGATTGATGAGACTAAATTCATTGATTTAATATATCTTGATATTTCCTTTGTAATGCTTGACAAAGTATATGAGAGATTCGTAGAACCTTCTTCATCAAGTGCTAGACCCGTATGTTACTAATGTTTTCGTATCAACCATTTTTTCAAGAAGAATACAATTTGCACCGAACATATCAGTCAAATTACTAACAGAAGCAAAATGAGAGTTCCAACGAGTTGCTCCAGCTCATTGCAAAGTTCGAAATTGATTAACCCTTGTACCAGTTCCAAGCTCCCATTAAGCTATCATATCAATAATTTCATCTTCTCGAGCATAATTAGTTCAGATTCTAGGACACTCAGTTTGGACAGTGTGATAATTAACAATATGATTATTTAAACAATTTCAGTTCAGAGTCTAGGAGTCTCCGTTTGGACAGTGTGGTAAGTCGCGATATTTGGGTTTGTACAGTTTGTTGTATAAATCAAATCTAATAGAGTCTTCCAGTTTGGAAGAAGTGGAGACGTAGAAGCGGTGGCTTCGAACTTCTATAAGCAAATATGTCTGAGTATATCTTTACTGTTTTGTCTCATACATGCTTTAAACTCATTTTAAGTTTCAATTTTCACGGAGTACGTTGGGTAGTTTTCGCTTGGTTTTTCAGACCAGACTCAATATAATCTTGGAGCTCAAACCTTTCAAAAATCGGAGTTATTGCAGCTCCCCCCTTTTTATTCAGATCTCGTCGTACGGTGGAGAGGATGGAACAGAGACAATGCGTGTTTAAAAGCATCATCATTTTAAAAGCAACGAGATATCACGCACTGCTGGATCATCAAGAAAGCATTAGGTATAAATGCAACTTATTTTAAAAAAATTGAAAAACTTGATTAAAAAATTTATTTGCCGGGACTAAGATATAATATTAAATAATTTCAAGAAAAAATATGATGGCATAATGCATTCAAAGTATGAGCAAACGAAGTGCATTAACATGTTGTGAAAGTAGGCGCTTAATCAAGAGTTATTATTCAATTCAATAAATAAAAAATAACAGCCACTATTCTTAAAAAAAGTTCTATATCATTATAGAATAAGTTATAAAACAGAATATAAAATAATATAGAATTAGGTGTATAAAAAAGAAATGGTATAATAAACCTAATTCTCTATCGTAATCTCTATAATAAATAATCTCTTCTAAAATTTAGGATTAGAAGTCATATCTAAAACTCATTACTAATAAACTGCAATATTTAGAAAGATTTTACAATTATTGTTCATTTATCAAGACAAGTAAAATGCAACCCAATTAAATAAACTATCAAATGAAGCAGCCATCTAACTAAGCAAGTTTTGACCCAACTTTAATGATTATTAAAACCTTTACCTCAACCTTCATCTCAATGGATATACACACACATAAATATCGAAACTTTTGGCAATAATTACCTTGGTCTATTAACCAAAATAACTTCCTTGGAACACCTGAAATCATTCGGCATAAAGGAGAATATCTCGCTTTAATGATTGATGATTTACTACGTGAAAATAAATTAATATAATAAATATGTAATTTAATTAATATAATAAATATTTTTATCGGCATATTGTGTGTGTTTATTTAACTAGATTATATGTGCATATTGTTTCTTTAACGTATTTGTGTTTTTATTAATTAACAAATAATAATGCTTAATGATTCGAGAGGGAATGATTCAACAGAAATCGAAGAGACAAATCTTAAAAATTTCAAAAATTTATGTATAAAATTGCTGTCAACCTTATTTGTTTAATATAATAACTTGATAAGCCCACAGAAGCTCGAGGGGTGGGGTGAGGATAGTGTAAAGAAGGCAGAAGGGAGATAACTTAAGGTGGTTGAAACAGAAGAAGCTTAACTTGGAGGCAATGGAGACTCTGCAACCAACACAAATATACTCCAAATGTTGCCTTCATTAGGTGGCCAAAATAGACAAGAAAGTGATGCAAATTCTGCCTTGCCTACCTAAAATGACATATTAAAAAGAACCCTTAACCATATATTCCATTACACATCAACTCCATTTCCTATTACTCTACACACCAAAAAAAAAGCTCGTACCGCCACAACTGGGGATGGAAGCTAGTGCTGGTCTCGTTGCTGGTTCTCACAACCGGAACGAGTTAGTCGTCATCCACGGCCACGAAGAGGTATGTAACGTTACCTAGCTTGTATTTGTACGCATGCAATATAGTTATACCAAGCAAAACATCACTCAATTCAATAAGAAAATGTCGGATGTCTTTCGTTTCTTTGCTAATATATCGTAAATGGTTGGCTTCCATCGACACAAAGCCATAGTTTTCATTAGTTAGGGTAAGCAAGAAATGTCACTCTGATGGATTTTGCAGCCTAAGACACTGAAAAATCTGAATGGACAAGTCTGTGAGATATGTGGGGATGAGGTTGGGCTGACTGTGGATGGCGAACTCTTCGTGGCGTGCAACGAGTGCGGTTTCCCGGTGTGCCGGCCATGCTACGAGTACGAGAGAAGAGAAGGCAATCAACTGTGCCCACAGTGCAAAACCAGATATAAACGTCTTAAAGGTTTACATACCATACAACCACTCTTTCCTATATGATAATGACAAATTTGCATATTTGTAAATTGTAGCATGCTGCAATTACATGGACATATTGCACTTAACCAACGCGTGCAATTTGAATAGCATTTAATTCATATCCAAAAACTAGCTGTTCGAAGTTTGAATATTTATAGAACTATCCATCCAAACCAAAGCTAATATATTCATTAACAATTTATAAATATAAAGAATCATTTCTTCTATAATTTGCCTAGTAGTCTAGTGGAGCTCGTTGCTTCCTCAAATATTGTTGCACTTCGACCTCAAGTACTGAAAATCCTTCAGCTTTGTGCTGAAAAAAAATATGAGAATAGAAATCGTGTGACACAATCCAGTCATTTCCGGAAAGAACTTTCTTTTGTTTTACAAATTTAACGACGGAGTGGATACAGATTCAATATTTTATGGAATGAAATTCATATTTAGAGCTCATGGTCAACTTGGGACTTCAAGTTTCTTGGGATGTCTATGTGAAAAATCCTCTGATATTTGATTTTAAGGGAGTCCGAGGGTCGAGGGAGATGATGATGAGGAAGACATCGATGACATCGAACATGAATTTAACATGGATGAGCAAAAAAAGAATACTGACATTGCTGAAGCCATGCTCCATGGGAAGATGAGTTATGGAAGAGGACCAGAAGACGAGGAAAGCGTGCAATATCCGGCAGTTGTAGCTGGTGGTCGCTCCCGTCCTGTAAGAACAATTCACCACATTTTCTCTATTCATCTTGTCATGCTGTAGGTTTCCCATTGTGATGATATACTTTGCCAAGAGAAGTTACTCCTTGTTGCTTTTTATAAAAACAAAGGTCAGTGGAGAATTCCCAATTCCAAATCATGCTTATAGTGGAGATCAAATGATGGGATCCTCTCTGCACAGACGTGTGCATCCGTATCCAGCCTCTGATGAAGCTGGTAAAAAGAACAGTTTCATAAAGACCCATTTGAGGACTATATGTGTTGAAAAATAAATATATTATGGCAGAATTCACATTCAGTTGTAAACTCTAAACTGCAGGAGGTGCAAGATGGGATGAAAGGAAACAGGAGATGGGTTGGAAAGAAAGGATGGAAGACTGGAAAATGCAGCAAGGAAATCTGGGGCCTGAATATGATGACTCCGCTGATCCGGACATGGCTATGTATGAGTTCTGTATTTCTTTTCATTGTTGTCTCTGTTACACACTGTAATCTGATGGAGTTTCGGACCGCCATATGTGTGAAATGCAGTTTAGATGAAGCAAGACAGCCGCTTTCAAGAAAAGTGCCAATTGCTTCAAGCAAAATTAATCCTTACCGGATGACGATCGTGACTCGGCTGGTCGTGCTGGCCTTCTTCCTCCGTTACCGAATCTTGAATCCCGTGCATGATGCACTTGGCCTCTGGCTCACTTCTATTATATGTGAAATCTGGTTTGCTTTCTCATGGATCCTCGATCAGTTTCCGAAATGGTTCCCAATTGACAGGGAGACCTATCTTGACCGCCTTTCCCTCAGGTAAGAATCGAACACTAGCAGAAAATGAAAACCTCACAAGATAACTAATCGTTTCTTGAATCATGTAGCAAAACGACATGTTTGCATATGTTCTAAGTTGGCAACTGTCTATTCAAGGGTATTTCATGAAATTGTAAATTTTATCAAAATTTGATGCAGGTATGAAAGGGAAGGTGAACCAAACATGCTAGCTCCAGTCGATATATTTGTCAGTACAGTAGATCCCATGAAGGAACCACCACTTGTTACAGCCAATACGGTTCTCTCAATACTTGCAATGGACTACCCTGTCGACAAAATCTCTTGTTATATATCTGATGATGGTGCTTCAATGTGTACCTTTGAAGCACTATCAGAAACAGCAGAATTCGCTCGAAAATGGGTTCCTTTCTGTAAGAAGTTCTCTATAGAACCTCGAGCACCAGAGATGTATTTCTCAGAGAAGGTTGACTATTTGAAGGATAAAGTGCAGCCAACTTTTGTGCAGGAGCGAAGAGCTATGAAGGTATGATCTCAGACCGTAAAATTTGCTCATCCTGAGGACTATAAAACAATGAGAACGTTACAAAAGCTTATTATTATGTGTAACAGAGAGAATACGAGGAATTCAAGGTCAGAATAAATGCATTGGTTGCAAAAGCCACTAAAGTTCCTCCTGGAGGATGGATCATGCAAGATGGGACACCATGGCCTGGAAACAACACTAAGGACCATCCTGGTATGATTCAAGTCTTTCTAGGCCAAAATGGAGGCCATGATGTGGAAGGACATGAACTTCCTCGCCTAGTTTATGTTTCTCGTGAGAAGAGGCCAAGTTTTCAGCATCATAAAAAAGCTGGTGCAATGAATGCACTGGTAAATATCATCAGTACACATAACTTTTAGCTTTCCATCTCCTCCATGTGACAACATAATAGTAAATGCACGTAGTCAGAATCCTTCATCTCTAATTATTTATGCCACCAAATTCGCAGATTCGAGTCTCTGGAGTTCTTACCAATGCTCCGTTCATGTTGAACTTGGACTGTGACCACTACTTAAATAACAGCAAGGCTGTAAGAGAGGCGATGTGTTTTTTGATGGACCCTCAGGTTGGAAAGAAGGTTTGCTACGTACAATTCCCTCAGAGGTTTGATGGGATAGATAAACATGACAGATATGCCAACAGAAATACCGTCTTCTTTGATGTAAGTCTCTGCAGAAACAGTGAAAAATATCAACACTTCTTAACCGAGATGTTAAGATATGAATATTAGCAACAGCATGTTGCCACAATCAAGTGGATTAGATGACAATCGTCTTCTAACTTGCAGATCAACATGAAAGGTCTAGACGGCATTCAAGGACCAGTCTATGTTGGGACGGGATGTGTCTTTAGAAGACAAGCTTTATACGGATATGAACCTCCCAAGGGTCCTAAGCGTCCAAGAATGGTTAGCTGTGATTGCTGCCCCTGCTTTGGACGCCGCAAAAAGGTTCCAAAATACCCTAAGAATGATCTCGAGGGAAGGGGCAAACAATCAAGGTTGTTTGAAGCCATTGCATTATTTAGCCATTAAGATTGTCATATCTTTTCACATGTTAGATTAAGATAAGTACTTTCTGTTCAAACCACTGAAACGTAAGAAACCTGCATCTCTGTGAAACAGGATTTGATGAAGACAAGGAGATATTAATGTCACAAATGAATTTTGAAAAGAAATTTGGACAGTCACAAATATTTGTCACTTCAACTTTAATGATCGAAGGCGGTGTCCCACCTTCCTCAAGCCCAGCAGCTTTGCTAAAAGAAGCCATTCATGTTATAAGCTGTGGTTATGAAGACAAGACAGAATGGGGTTCTGAGGTATCGATGACATCCCTAGATGAGTCACATACTATTTTTCTCAATAACTTTGCAGCTTTTCTATAATTTACACATCATTCAAATTACATCATGAACATGCAGCTTGGTTGGATTTATGGCTCTATCACAGAAGATATCCTCACAGGATTCAAGATGCATTGCCGCGGTTGGCGATCCATTTACTGTATGCCTAAAAGAGCTGCATTTAAGGGATCAGCTCCAATTAATCTATCAGATCGGCTGAATCAGGTGCTGCGATGGGCTCTTGGCTCTGTCGAGATCTTTTTCAGTCGCCATAGCCCTCTCTGGTATGGGTACAAAGAAGGAAACTTAAAGTGGCTTGAACGATTTGCATATGTGAACACAACTGTCTATCCCTTCACCTCTCTACCACTTCTTGCCTACTGTACTCTCCCTGCTATCTGCTTGCTCACAGGAAAATTCATAATGCCAGAGGTATTATAAATAATACAAAACTATCACTGCTATTCAGCTGATATGAACTGATCTCTCTGTTTCTCTGCATGTTCCAGATAAGCACCTTTGCAAGTCTGTTCTTTATAGCTCTCTTCCTATCGATATTTGTGACGGGTATTCTAGAACTAAGGTGGAGTGGAGTCAGCATTGAGGAATGGTGGAGGAACGAGCAGTTTTGGGTGATTGGTGGTGTGTCTGCTCATCTCTTCGCCGTCATTCAAGGCCTTCTAAAAGTTTTGGCAGGAATAGACACAAACTTCACAGTAACGTCCAAGGCAACAGATGATGAGGATTTTGGTGAACTATACGCTTTCAAGTGGACAACACTGCTTATCCCTCCAACAACTATTCTGATAATCAACCTTGTTGGTGTTGTGGCTGGAATCTCTGATGCCATCAACAACGGGTATCAATCATGGGGTCCCCTATTCGGCAAACTATTCTTTTCCTTTTGGGTGATCGTGCATCTCTACCCATTCCTCAAAGGTCTCATGGGAAGGCAGAACAGGACTCCCACTATTGTGATTATATGGTCAGTGCTACTAGCCTCCATCTTCTCTTTGCTTTGGGTTCGAATCGATCCTTTCATACTAAAAACTAAGGGGCCTGACACCAAGCGATGTGGGATCAATTGCTGAATTTTGATATCTGAGGATCTGATGTGTTGTTCAACAAAATACAGAATAAAGATAGCTGTGAAAGTTTTGCTCAAGTATCAACAACTATTTACAATTTTGTACATTTCTGGAATAGATGATTCAGAGCAGACATGGTTTGCTGATTGTTGATTATTTTCCTCGATTGAGCTCATGTGTTTCCCCGGGGTGGCTTGGCAGGAACCACATAAAAAATGTATTGACAAAAATCACTTAAACGAGGTGAATCCAATAAAAAATTAGAGTGATTTGTGAACAGAAGTACTCAACCAAAAAGGTTGTATTTCCTCCACTTCTGCACATGAAACTTCTATCACCAGTAGTCAATAGTTTCAAAAGAAGAAGCACAACCTTAAGAAAAATGAAATCAATGATCATCCCATGGAAATTTTATTACAGTATCGTGGGTAATATTTATAAGAATATGATCAACCCCAACTTAGAAATAAGCATTAGACTTGCAAAAGAGATCTTTAAGTACAGACATTAAGTCACTCTGCTTGGTGTACAAATAGAGAGCATATATATACAATGCATGAAAGCAGAAATGCAATGACCAGATGCTACAAACGTTGTCCCACCAGGAAAGGAAAATTCAATCGACATCATCATGTAAGCCTTGGATGTATACACCTCATGAAGCAGCCTTGGATTGCACCAGACATACAATCTGATATAAGACAAAATTCGTTCTTGAGACGGTGTTGAAAGAGGGCCCTCTTACATCGAAAGACAAAATTCCAATCAGCTCCATTATTACAAGAAAATCATAGATCAATGAGGTCCGAAACCAAATCCAGTCTCCCAATCAAAACAAACATACAACTTAGCAGTCAATATGTCCCCACTCTTGGAATGCAGAGACATAAAACCAATGATCACATACTGGGGGAGCAATGTCTATTCCCTATAGACAACACTTGGAAAATTTTTAACTGACAGCACTTCCACTTCGCATTAGGACTGAAACTAGAAAGAATACAAAGGGGGTATTTTCTGTTTTCTCGTGAATAAGATCAATAGTATATATATTTAAGTTTTTGTCCACCAAATATGATAAAAATGTTTAACAAATTCCAGAAGAAGGTCTAATAGCCATGATGGGAAAATGTCATGTAACCAACGACATTAGTTGACAACGAAAGTATAATAAGAATAATAAAATGTTTTTTTTTCCGCCAAAACTCTAAAATACGGTTGTCAAATCCTTTACCCAAAATTTGCTGCGGTATTCAAATTATACAATCACTCCAAAAACGAAATCTTCCTGCGCATTATATTCACAGAGAACTTCAACAGTAAATATTGCCGACATAAAAGAAAAGCTTTTGACTATTTAACCGGAGAACTTAATGTAACATTCTCGGTCAAAACATCGATCCATAAAATCTAATCTCAAGCCTGAGCACGTTTATAAGTGCTGTCCCTCACCCAATACAGACATCCTCATCGCTGGTCTTACTCACGTACATCCACGAAATTTAGTGATACAAAAGGCTCGACAAACAGTTCCAGAAATAAAAAAGATACATAATAATGTACCAAATCAATAGATCCTTCTCCTCAAACTTTACTCAGTCCAACCTCTCCAACTTTCCCCAAAATAGTTTTTTGAATTGTGGCTTCCAGCGTCCTCCTTTCATCAATCATAGTCATTTAATCAAACGTACAATGATCCAAACAATGTTTGGTTGGTCACCCCGACCCGTAGGCAGTCAAAGTGGCACAGGAACCCTGACCCCAAGGCCAACATCTAAAACCGTTGGTACCTCGCCACAAATCAATAAATATTCTCATCGTTTTCTTTTCCTGAGAACTTCGAACAATTATTTACACAGAAAGCTTGCGGACATAAGTTGAAGTCCGTGACGGTCCTTTTTCTCTTTAACAACTCTCGATTAAAAGATTTTCGGGTAAAAATAAACACTGTTAAAAAGAGTTTCCAGTTTAAAACTGCATTTTGGGAACAATATAAGTTTCCGGATAAAAATAAATTCTCAAACGAAACTTGTTTCTTTAAGACAAAAATGATTTTCTGGACAAAACCTTTCTTCTGGATAAATTAAGCTCTCCGACACAAATTTTGATTCTTCCAATTCAAAGGAAAAACATTTTCTTCTTGATAATCCGCAAAATTTTAGCTTCCAAGAACATAGATATTGGTTAGAAACTTAACTTTCTGGATAACATATGGTTTCTCGGTAAAACTTAGCTTTCTCCTCTAACTATATTACAGAGAAGGATGTCGACTTGCATATAGGGGATGAATAGATCGGGAACCAATGTACACACAAAGTGTGTAGCACCAACACGCACACCATGCATCCGGCTCGGACACACTGGTTCCTCCTCAGATCATCCGTTGGATGAGAACCCTTCCCCGCAAAAGCCATACGCACAGACCCGAAAGAAACCACACACAGAATGTTCATACTCTTCAATAACATAAAACACGATCATAATTTGAACTCATATGTATCAGTACGCATAATTCTCCGATGGATCGAAACATAGATAATATCATGGATGCAGCAAGGAAGCGTAATTCTATTTGCCTCAATTTCAACATGTGATGGTTTGATAAAGATTAAGGTAGTGGGAAGACACCACCACGACCGATCAACTTCTTCTCAAAATTTCTCCCAAGATCGGCACTCACCTCTTGACCCTAGCCGTCTCTCTTTCACAACTTTTCAAAAATATTTTCACAGTTTTGGGTGATAGTTTTCCCAATAAGGAAAACCAACAACCTTTTCACGATTGGTAGATATCTATATTTAATTTTTTTTATTTAATTTCTAATTATATAATAGCATTGGTGTTTTCGTGCATGGCATTATTTCATGCTAGTATATAGAAAGAATAAAGGCACAGTTGTGCCCGTTGACTATAAAACATAAAAACAAGCAAAGATCAGCTTTACCAGCTCTACATAAGCTATGCAAAAATGACAAGAAACCAGAGGGGAAAGTAAAATCAATATACATTCATAGATAAATTGTTACCATAGTCCTCACTCTACTCATTGCCAACAAAACGAAGCTGATGAGCATCATATTTCAACTCTAGAAGGATTTTAAAATCCAAAAATTGGAGATTCGCCGTTTCCCAAAGCTTGTCTCGACTGAAATATATGGGTTCTGAGGCTGTATTCTTGCACCTGCCCAAGTTCATTCAAGCTGATCATCTTAGTCCTTGCGAAAGAGACGCTCGGGAAGCGAAATAACAAATAAAACAGCAAACATACAAGTAGCATCTTTCCTGCTGTCTTTTTTATAATGCTACTTATTACAATTAACTGAGTATCTAATTTATGCTTCTAACATATACATTATAGTTGTCTGGGGAAATAAACTGACGGACGGAGATACACCTCCACAAGAAAGTGTGAAAACAGAACAAAAAAGATGTCAGGGGAACTGTTTATCTAAATAAAAAAGGTGACATATGAACTAGCCTATACCTCTTTTTGCATACCAGAGCTCTGATGAAGACGACGTTAAGAAATATTATCAAGACTCCAGATACCACAAATAATATCCTTGAGGCATTAGTAAATGAGCCATTATATTTGACATAGTGCAAAAAGTTCTATAAGCCACCTGAAATGCAGCTGCGATGCTCATTAGTGATTCACAGTCAGCAAGCATTGCTCTTTCTTGTGCTGCTATATCGGCAACTTGGGAGACTAAGGAATTCATCCCCTCCATCTGTATGGTGCAATTGAAATCTTAAGGGTGAATCACCTCATCAGGATGTGGCATAAGATAAAATTAATTATCATGGTGGATCACCTCATCAGGATGTCGCATAAGATAAACGTACAAAAGACAAATGTATTCTCACTTGTGAAAGAATGGAGCATAGAGAGGATCCCATAGCCTGCATCACATCCACAGCGGAGCATACAGCTGCCTTAATCGTTCCAATATCTCCCTGGAAAAGATAAGATGATTTTAGTGGCTTTTGCTTTACAAAATTGAACATGAAGAGCTAGTTAACTGAAATACCCTTGCTCCTCCAGCGACGGGAATACGGATGGTAGCAGCTTGCAGTTCTTGGGTGACCAAGGTTAATGAGTTGGCATGGCCACTTTCAACCAAAGCCCACTGATCAAGACAAGTCAGCTGAGAGAGTTGCATTTTGAGTTAGTAAATATCTAAACCAGAAATTTTCCAATAAATATAGAGCAATGTCAGGAAAACATACAGTTCGATGCATATATGACCACCGTTTAGAATACATGAAAATCGGGAAACATTCACCAAACTAAACCACTGGTCCACTTTTATCATGAAACATTCACCAAATTAAGCCAGAAGTTTTCATTTGTATAAGAAACCCATCAATTTTCTACTCTTAAACCACTCGGTAGTGTCTGCCTTTTTCTCATTGCCAATATCATTTATTCTAGAATTTTCCTGGCCATATTCATCTTACGCCCTTCGTTTGTTCAAAGGAATATTGGCCCAACACGTTTTTCTATCCCTTCATATCCTGGAAAGACAAGAGCATCTAAAGTTCTTGAGTTGATAACCATCTCTTTTCTAAGGTATTCTATCTTCAGACACCAACAAAGTTTAGCATAGATATTCACCTCTTGTCCCCCTTCAGAACAATTTATCTTAGTCACAGATTCATGCCTGATGTTTAGATCCCTACAGAGGAACCAAGTCTTTAAAATATGTGGTCTGTGGGGCCCACACCGCTTTTGTGAGAAGGTCGGACATTGCCCACCAATGCCTCGTGAACAAAAAGGTGAAATACTTACATTTTATATTGAATTATCAATGACAGTTTAATTAAAAAGTTGGGGCATAAATCATCCTGCACATAATCATGCAATTTGACTGTTTCTGGAACGCCCACATATTAAGTCTTTGTTAGAGACCCAATAATTATTGGGCTTAGTATATATTTAACAATCAAAGGATAAGGCACAAGTCAGGGAAGTCCATAGTTGGAGTTACTTGGGAAGATACGTATAGTGAGTCATTCTGTTAATTTGATTTGCCTGAGTGACTTGATTTGTTATGGACTAGCTTTTGCTAGGGATTACAGAGATTACTCTGGGTTTATTTCAGTATAGTTCTTGTGGTTGCAATAGTCTCAAATACCAAGATCAAGTCCAAATGATGTAACCAAATAGCAACTTCATGCAGTTTCACCCACCTCTCCAGATATGTATCATGATTTCCTATACCCATTACACTCACAAACTTTTTCTGGATAAATAAGGTGTTAAAATTAATGTGCCACCAAGCATTAGACAAGTCACAAGATGTTTGAATCTAACCCACATTAATCCTCATAATCCGTCGACTAAGTCATTTACTATTATGAAAAGAAGAGAGGAGTTACTTGATTATCCAAAATTGAGTAAAGTTTCAAGATGAGCCTCAGCTGCTGAAGGTGTGTCCTTTTTGCAGTTGCCGAGTCCAAGAGAGATGCAATTGTTCTCCACATGTTATACAATATTTTCTGCAATTTATGGGATTATGACCATATGAAGATAAATTTAATTCAAAGATAAACAATACTATAGCATTCTCATCATCACCATTTAACACATCTCGCGTCTGTTCGTTCGATGGTAAATTTCAGAGAACATACCACGCAATTACCAGCGGGGAGCATCAACCAACTATAGAATACGAAATTTTGAGCAAATACCGTCAAAAGAAGGGAAACAGCTGTAAATTGTGCAAAAATAGAAGAATTTGGAACTTGCTTCATATTAATAAAGATTTTATATCTAACTAAATCAGCTGATAAAAAAACTGACTGATGTAAGTGAAATAATAGAAAAGGGCTTTGCTAAAATGTCATAGAGATAAGACTTAAACCTCTGCTTTTACTTTCAGTGAATTCAACACGGCATCACTTCGGGCATTTGCATACTGCCATTGTAAGTGTCTATTGTATAACAGCCGCAGCTGATGCACGTCTTCGATGTGAGTTGCAGCCTTATTTCCTTTCTTAATATCAGCAATAAAGCTAAGAACAGAAGTTGAAGTTTGAGGTTGTCGGGATGGGCTGGATGGCCTTACCCGAGCAGGACTGGGTCCTCTAGAAGAAGGCTTGCCAACCTTATTTCTAGCTGGACTGACCCCTCTAGAGACCGGTGGGGATGGAGAGCGCAATACGGGAGTTGGCAGATATTGAGTTCTTGCTGCAGCGTACATGACTGGTGTTTTATCTGGTGCACTTGAAGAGGCAGACTGTATCATCATGGAACTATCATCAGATAAGCATCCATTCAACATAACTTTGCCATTGTCACAGCACGTTCTTATCATTAACAAATCATTGGTAAACTTTTGTAAAGGTGTCCCATCCAAAGATAATCTCCTGGGGTACAGCTCAGCCTTCATGGAATGGGATAAAGATGCAGTTTTGTTCATCTTATCAGTTAGATTGATATCTCTATTCACAGCAGTAGAACTTGCTCTTCCATTTACTCTTGTTGGCCATCGATGCTGATGTACTAGAGAAGCAGGTAGACTATCAGTGGGTTTAGAATTCTCTGATTTATCAGAAGACCTCCTCCCTTTATTTGGAGTACCCTTTCTCTCTGGTGTGGGTTTCCTTGAAGCAGGTAGTTCAGCCTGTTTATGAGCTATGTTTGATGAAGGCCTCAGAACTCGGTCAGAGAGAACGTTTGAAACTGGTTTTTCTCTCTTGCTCATAGGAACAGATATGATATCAGATTTAAAAGAAACACTGAGACTCCGCATTGACCTTGAAGGCCCTGGAAACTTTTTTCCCGCAATCCATTTCGATGCCATTAACATTTCTGAGGATGTATCCTGCACTGGCGTTGATGGAGAAGGACTGGGTGGTGATAATGGTCCAAGGGAGCGTTTTCTTTCTGCTGATACAGCCCTCTTTGGACAAGATTCAGTGGAGGTTGGAGCTGTCCTGCTGGTATTGGGCGAAGGGCATAGTTTCGGTCCAGTGGAAGATGCGGGTGACTTATACCTAGAACTAACTTCTCCGATTCGGGACCGAAGGATTCCATGATTGTTAACAGCTTGAATTGATGGAGGTTTGGTTGCAACTGATATAGATTGCTTCTCCAATGACTCTGGTAATTCACATACATCCATCCAAACTGCGCAAATCAGACCACATTGATGTCTCTTTCATATGCTATTTACATATGTAAACATGCTTTTCAACAAGCTTTCACAAAGCCCGATCAATATTTAGTGACACTAATTACTCCACAAAGAAGGATCGTTTCCTTGCTCAATATCTGTGACACATTTCGTAGTCAAAAAGTGAGATGCAGTAATTTGGGAGATGGATAAAGAAAAGCAACTGCACCTTGAAAAGGAGAATGGTGTTCAAAAGAACATGTCTTTAAGAACACCCAGATCTCAGCAAAATTGAATTCGTTAACTTCAATCAACACAATTGTGTAACTTACGACAGATCACACACCTTGGCAAAAGTAAAAGGAAGCAAGCAAATGAAAGAAGAGAAGCCAACACGATTTTTCAAATTACAACATCAAAAGGAGAAAACAGAGTAAAAAAGCGGCCCCTTCTTCAAACTCAGTGAATTGTCGGAGAAGAACAAGGGAAAAAGAGTAGAATTAGAAATGGGGAAGTATGTAGGATAAAAGAAGCCCCCTCACTTGCTTTTAGTGTCATTAATATCTTACAGCCTTTTCTTCTTCCCTCCTTCGTTTATGGTCCCAAGTCCCAACCTTTTGTCCCTCTCTCGGCAATGCCATGTTCAGGCTAGAGCTGCCTCTGTTACACTAACATAGTCCCCCACCCCACGAAGATTACATACATATTCAGTAAGTAGAACTCACATTTAGAGCCTCGTTCTTTCACCTTCTTTAGCCAACCCAACAACTTAGCTGGAAATAATATCTTCATCAATTACCCCACATCCCCTCACAGATATACACGGGAAATTAAATTGTATGAACAATGCAATAAGAAAATTTGAAGCAATGGAAACAAAGAAAATCAACTCAAAATAATCCTAGAAAAATGGCAACTTAAACACAGTGGTCGAGATCATCGGTATAGTAGTAATTATCAGCCATAATTCCTTGACCTTCTCCCATTTACTTATTTGCATTTCGCTGATGAAACAAAATCCGACGTGAACTTGGTTAAAACATGGAGGAATTTTACATGGGAGAATGACAAAATGCATATAAAGATGCTCTACTTTGTCTTGTCAGATTTTGTTCCCAGATTCTGAAACATCCGTAGATTTCACGAAACAGCTTCAAAAAATATCCGACGGAAATCGGCATTTTTCGATAACATGGTGCAAATTGCCCAACAAATAAAATGAGACAAGGACCCCATCGAAGCTTACTCATTATTCAAAAGAAGCGATCCAGAAGACCAAAGCAACGATTCAAATCAACATAAAACTGCAGAAAGAAATGCTCCCATAATAATATATCCTCCGCCGTAGAGAGAAAAAACAGAACTTTTTTCCCGGCAACGAAATTAACCGATTCTCGGTGCTCTGGAGCAGAGTTCCAACTTATTTTATAGTCGTTGTCGACGGAAAAATACAGACGGGGAAATATAGTACGGAGAAAATTTCAAACAAGAATATTTCCAGTTATGGGTGGACGAGGAGGCGGCAGTTAAAAATTCGCGCCACCTAATATATTTTATTAGTTACTGGATTAGACAATAATATTTTGATTCTACTGTAAAATTGATCGGTGGGATGTCATTCATGAAAGAATGATGATATCCTATATAGTAGGCAGATGATCGAAACATAGACCGTTGTAGTTTAAAAAAAAAAATTAATTACATTATCGAATATATTATTATATATAAGAGGTGATAAAACCTAATTCAATGTCCAATAGGTGGGATTTGAACCCATCGAGGCCTTGATAATAGTTTGCATTCAACTAAAAAATAAAATCAATAATTTTCGAAAGAAAAGAACGAAATTGTAGTGTTGGTCAGTTTTGGAATATTGGTCCTTCAAATTTTCGTACGTTTAAATTCAATTTTAGTCGATAATGATATTAATTTATTTTATAATTCCATCCTTGTGTATGATGTATCGTTGATATACAAATTGATATATCAGTAATTTCAAGAAAAAAATATTTAAATTATCAAACTTTAAAAAGTATATGACTAAATGTAGATCTATACATATTTGATCTGATCTGGTGTGTCGAAAGTTCTTTCTTTCTTTCTTTCTTTTAAAAAAAAGTGCACGGAACGTTTGTTATAATTAGGTCTTGAATCTTATATTATTGTACCAAACTTTAATTTTGATTGAGTAACATGGTAATATGGATATCTATTTTCCAGACCAGCCATCGATCGAGACATATGTTCATGTATTGTAGCTATAATCAATATCATGTGCAACCTTATAAAGTTTGTTAAAGTACTAAATAACATTAATTCAATTAGATAAGGTTTTACATATATCCATCAAAAGCTTAGCCAACACCTTTTCGGTTAGAATAGTTTTGAATATGGTCATTCTTGTCTTCAAACACTCAACGGTCAAGAGTCAAGATAATCGAGGAAAAATAATTCGTCAAACTAACATGCAATTTTTTTATATAGTAGTGATAATAATACTCGATTTGTTTAGCTATGCATGCTGAGATAACTTTGGTTATACACATGTTTTTTGTGTGCAAAAAAAAGAAAAGGATATTACCACTCCTTCCACTTTATATTGACAGGAGATAACCTTTTAATTTTCTAGAAGCATTATAATTTATAAACCAAAAAATAAAACCCATGTCAAATACCTTGGGCTTTATTAACCACATATTAAAGATAAATTTACTATCTAAACAATTTCTTTCCCTCATAATATTGCCCATGTGTTGACGAGTTGCTTATTTAATCTCGCTTTCCTATTTATATATTCCCTAACGAATTTGTGACGACCACATACCTACCTATATGCTGGTATATAGAAAAAAGTTAGATAGAATATAATTTTAGATATCGTGATTCCTTGTAATATAATTATGATCACATAGGATAAACTTTTTCTTGCTATTTGTCAACGTTTTCATTCGAGTTTTAGTTTTTATTACTATCTTGTGCTTTATTTTCATAACAGTAAAAGTTTTAATGAAAAAGTCCATAAATTCATGTATATCATCTTTAATACGGGATCTACCATAAATTCGCCGTTCAACGCTGTATTTTTTAAACTTGGGTATTTAATGAGCATAAGCTTGGAATCTTGATTGTGCTCGAAGAAAAGTCCTCGTTTGTATTATTTACAGACAAAACAGGGGTCGATTCACTATATGAGTCTCTATGTAAGTGACAGTAACAAGATTTCAAAATTGACCTATTCCCTTGATCGAGTCTAAACTCTATAATTGTCATGGTTTCAAGAGTAAATATCGTTTGTACTATCGATAAAACAAATCAATAAGTTCCGTACAGGGTTCAAGTTTGTGTAGAGTTATTTATAGCCAATTAATCATATGTATAATTCCCTATCAAGATTCGTTTTTTTAAGTTAGTATATTAAAGGGCTAATCCCCTGTATAGGTTAGAAACACTTTGGTTCATACATGTTTTAATTTAGGGATATGCACGGGCAGACAGAAATCCGAGGGAGATGACTTATATAACAAGCCGACCCCATAGCATACCCTCGTACTATGTCAGTAGGGAATATGTTCCACACGAGAGTCGAACCTGTGAAGCCGGAGAGGGGAATCTCAAGTCACCCCAGGTTACTAACTCGTCTGTGCCCCTGGGGGCTTTCATATCAACATTCTTGATACTCCATATATCACCTCGTGACCCGAGGATTGAGGACAGAGGAC
Source organism: Dorcoceras hygrometricum (assembly GCA_001598015.1). NCBI lineage: Eukaryota > Viridiplantae > Streptophyta > Magnoliopsida > Lamiales > Gesneriaceae > Dorcoceras > Dorcoceras hygrometricum. Next base: position 123,939 of record KV005026.1, read on the forward strand.
CGAGGTTTGATCTGGTACTTTAGAATGAGACAGTTACACCTCTGATACCACACCCCGCATACGCAAGGAATAAATCTCCAAGATCAGGACGGAAATCTCGTCTGAAGAAATGGTCAGCTCCACCAGTTGTAAGACTCGCTCTAGCATATCACACGGCAGATGACACACCCGCAACTATCACCTAACTCCTCTATAAATATTCAGGTATGCTTCGCTTTCTAAGGACCAATTCACAAACTCTTAGCTTGCTCTATATTCCTGCTCCCTCTTCCCGACCTCTTGACCTGACTTAAGTATCGGATGGGTTTAGCCGGAAACATTTCCGACGTCCTCTGACCAGCATCTACGGTTGCAGGTCACTAGGAGAAGTACGTTCACCTTTATTCAAACATGTTCATCTCTCGAGCACAGGGATCCCGATCTATAGCTTCAGATCATCCTATATCACGCATTCCTAGATGTTCAGTTCAAGCAGCTCGAGCACTGAGGTGAGACTTATCGACTCTCTGATATGGTGGCAGCTCTCGACCGAGGAAATTCAGTTATATCAAACATGTTTTTGGCTGAATCTGTTATATAAGAGTTATTTAATCCAGTTTCCTGGCAGATGAGTTTGCAAGCTACTGCGTACAACCTTGTGGTTCATCTGGTACTTGTTGAAAATATTACCATAGTAAAAGGTGTGAGAACATGCCATCCTTTAGCTTATGCGTGTGCGCGCATGTATATACATAATATAAATATTAGATGGAGGTACAAGCATGACGTATATATGAAGGTTATGCATGTGTGAATATTATGCATCGCATTCGTTTATTGTTGATGCTTTTGTAAGTGAGCGTGGTCTGTGTACCACTGTGTTGCACGATGTGGTGTCTGTCGCAACTCCTGCTGGCGCGAGCCTACTCTCCCAAGAAGTTGTGTTGGACGGCGTTCTTAGGTTCGGCGAGAACATTTTAGTTGCGAACCTGATTAGGATCACGTTGTGGGATTTCGACTGTATCGTAGGAATGGATGTGCTGTCTAGTTATAGGGCCTCCGTGGATTGTTTCCATGGGATCGTGCGTTTTTGGCCTCGGTTCGGTGAGAAGTGGAATTTCTACGATCAGGATTCTCAGTCAAAGATTCTGTTAAATCTCCGCGATGGAGATGTTTAGCTTGCTGTCGGCAGAGAACGCGGGATATATGATTTACGCGTTAGATTCGTCTTCTTCTTCGCGGGTGCAGCTGAGTGATGTTCCAGTGGCGCGTCATTTTCCCGATGTGTTTCCGGAGGAGATTCCTGATTTTCCTCCGAGGAGGGAGATTGATTTTAGTATTGAGTTGGTGCCTGGCACCGCTCCGTTCGCGCGCACCGTATCGCTTAGCACCAGCTGAATTGAGAGAGCTTAAGGTTCAGCTGGATGACTTGCTGGAGAAAGGTTTTATCAGGCCTAGCATGTCCCTTGGGGAGCGCCTATCCTATTTGTGAAGAATAAGATGGCACGATGAGAATGTGCATTGATTTCCGTTAGCTGAATAAGGCTACTGTTAAGAATAAGTGTTGCTTGAAAAACATATAAAAGTTCCTGGTATTTTACGTTATTAGTAGGGCAAATTAATTTTAAATCTCCACAACATAACTTAATTTTATTTGCAATCCCTATAAAAAAATAATATGTTTACACCTCCTGATCTAAAGAAAATATCTTTATACTCCATGAGTTCACATTTATTTCACAGAAAAAATAAGTACAAAACATTTTAAATATAGTATTATTACATGATATTCGATTACAAATAGTTTTAGATTCAGTATGAAAAAAAAATATTCCGAGTATAAAATTAGAACAATCTTATTACAATCAACATTTGCTACACATATTTGTATTTCAAATGTCATATTTCAATATCGAATATGAAATAGTTAGTACACAATTATCATATATAATATCATATTTAAAATATTTGTACGGGTTATCATGAAGTAAAATAATTATCATTAATACTAAGATAAGGTATATATGTTTCTACTCAAATTCATATATTAGTACCGATTTTGAAAAAGTTGGTACTCAAATATCATCTATTATGTACTTATTTTCAATATTTTGTACCAATTTTTAGCGGATAAAACATATTATCCCAAGGAGTTAATGCAATTTGTTTATGGTCATGAAGTGCAAATATATAAATTTTATTGTAGTGGCTGAAAGCAAAATTTATGTTTGGTCGGGGATGAAAGCAAATCTGCTCTTATTAATATCTATATTACTTAACTCAACTTTCAATAAAAAACTTATGAATTCAGTTATATTTTTCTTATTGAGAGAAAGGAAAATTTTTGAATTATTTATATGGCCTATAAAGAAATTTTGTCAGTTAATTAAAATAAAGAGTTGAATTTTTTAATATTGAAGTTGTAGTACCAAAAGGACTGAAAATTCTTTACACATAGTTAAGATATAATAAAATACGGAAAATTTTTGTATAACAAATTAGGTCCTCGAAATTTGGACATGTACATTTAAATAATAATCACAAAAGAACCAACTCTGAAGTAAATATTTCTTGGGGCTGGATGTATTGAATAAATGTCATTTCTTATGAATCTACTCACACGATACATAAATATTATGAATATCTACCCATCATAAATGGTATAACAATTCCAAAATATACAAAATCACATACAACGACCGACGCAGTTGCCACATTTAAGATTTACACTAAACATTCTCTATGGGGTAAAATGGCAGTGGCCCAGTTTCAGATTACAAAATTTAAATTTAAATCACATCAAAACAAATTAAAACATAGAATATCTAATTAACCACAATTTGCAAATGTACACCGTTAAGCAATTGATATAAACTTGATAATAGCAATATTATTGTATTAAATTTAATACATTTAAAAGAGATGGGTGGGCAGTCTAATTCTATTCAAGAACGCTAACAATAAAAAAAATGATTGATTAAGAAGTTACATCCACTTAGCAACAATTTCTTCATATATAATACCTCCTTGAAAATTGACCTCTATAATCAGGAATGAAATTGAGAAAAGGGTGCGAAAGAAACTAAGCCCGTAAAAATTTCATGTTTATGTAGCAATCAAGAACTGGTAATCGTGAGCTCTCACACAGCTCATGCACCAATTTATGGACCGAAAATATACAGATTACGTGTCTTTTTAAAAGATTTTAAAAGAACTGCACGCAATAAAAAAAAGCAGATCGCATCTAAGTTGGATCAGCACGAGCAGCACTGCGTGCTGGTCCAGATCGT
>KV005027.1:11161-51936 GCA_001598015.1 Dorcoceras hygrometricum
CAAACTGTAAATTTTCTTCAAAAGAATCAATCTCTTGCAAAATTGGTGAGGGAGAATGATAAACTGTATCACCATCTGAAGAGCTTAGCTCAATCTCTGAGTCTGTCTGTACACTAGAACCACTGAAAAATCCAACAAATGTATCTGTACATACACCCTTCTGAAAATCACTAAGAAGGTAGTCTGGAATTCTCTCACTCCTAAATTATAACACAACTATCTCTCGGCAAACCGGCCGTAAACAACCAAACATACTGTAGCGGATAATCTCTGTACATACTCTAGCCCAACCCCAAGTTTTTATTAAAGAAGGGGCAGCTCCCCAATATTGTACGGGTTCAATCAGATAGCAGTGAGGGACAAACGCTTCTTCAACCACAGACTTTGGAATTTTCTTCCTATTTACAAACAGTGACAACTTACAACTGCTCCGCAATAACTCATTGCCCTGAATGGGTGTCCACACCCCATCAATTAAAAACAATGGCGTCACCCAGCAAGTGGACTTGGCCATAGAGTAAAATTGCGCTAGGACAGCACCACTACCTACAGATGTATCAAGAACCGTAGAAGTGCATGGTTGCTCTATAGGTAGGCCCTGCGCTTTCTGTTGTGCGATTAGATCCTCAAGTGATTTCGAATGGGCAACAGACAGAAGATCAATAATTTTAGAGGCTGTTGATGTCCACGGCTGCCCAGTAACAATGTATTTTCGATGAGATTCCAAGAACTTCCTAAGCAGCATCTCCCTATATTTGGCAAGAATATATACTCTCCTCCTAACAGCCATTTCCAGTGAATCGGTTTCCGCCCAGTTCAACATCAAACTCTCCTTTGCTTTCAAAGCCTTCAAACCATCAAGATCAGTTAACTTATTTAAAGAAAAAGAATGAAAGAATTCAACGACTTCCTGCATAACCTTGTTACGCAACTGGACCAAAAAATCAACATCTCCGCAAATCAACTCCACCGTTTCCCTTGCTGGATTCCCTCTTACAGGCTCATCTTCTTCCAGTTTTTCTTTCCCTTTATCATGTATTGAAATGCGGGGAAGACTGGCATATTACAGATCGCGTTCTTGAACCTCATGAATGTTTAGAGAATCACCAAGCCGTATCTTAGTAATCTCGGTGGCAGTAACAATTGCAACATCATGTCCTCAGAGATTTGCATCAATAGATCGTCAGTGGACATGTCCGCCTCAGTACTGTGCGTGCTGCCAATAGCTTTCTCACCTCACCAAAACTTTTGCTACCACCAACTTCTGGTACTGTCCTTGTCTCATCAAACACTGGCAGCTCCTGATTGTCTATAACAAAATCTGTTTCATCCTCGGAATCTTGGTTCTTTTGATTCGCAGTCTCAAATTCTTCATCGAAAGCCCTATCAAACCAAGTTTCAACCCTATCACCTTTTTCAACATCTAAATCTTTAATGACTTGCGCTAAGTGTGGGAACCAGACGAAGTAACCAGGCGAAACGATTTGATAAAATCAGCAGCAGGTTTCTGTAGCTCGCGACTGGTTGGATTTTGAAATTCAGTTGAAGCGTTAGTAGTGGAAGCAGACGCGCGAATACAGGAATCAATAAGGAAACGCCACGTGTGGGTTACTGTTACGAACGAGGAATCAGCAGCAAGAGTTTCTTACGTATCTGCTGGTTTATGTACCTGCTGGTTTGTGATGTATCGGCTGGATGATGATGACGTAGGTGCGACGTCGTCGTTTTTGTTTTTGTAATAAATGCGAACCAGTCGAGGAGAGTATGTGGAGATTGGTTCCAGCTGAGAAAATAATGCGACATCGTTTTGACTTATTACTATGAGCCTCGATACGATGTCGTTTAGCAACCAGGCGAAGAATTGGAAATCAGTAACAGTTCAGGTCACAAAACAGCTCAGATCGTAGATGCAGATACTAATAGGCTAACCTTTATTTTTTTTTAAAAAAAAATGTAGATTCCAATTTTTATGAGAGATTAAAATGTACCTAAAACTACAAAATCCAAAATTCAAAATCCACGACTTCTAGAACAATAAAATGCCAAAAAATTATTCAACACGCAAACGAGAAAAAGAAAAAGAGAACAAACATACAAAACAAAATAGGTTCATATAAATAATAATTATTACAAATGAATGTAAATGCACTAATAAAATGACAGCACAGCCAATCATCACTTACACCGATCTCCTAAGCAGAGAATGAAAACTGAACTAGTGATCATACCGGCGCCAGGGCTGAGCCACCTAGCCTCCACCGTGGAGGCGGCGAAGCTCCTCCTCCAGCGAGACTGCCGCCTCGCCATCACCTTTCTCATCATGAAATTCCCAAATGATAACATCGTCGACTCCTACACCCAGAAGCTCGCCTCCGATCCCGACTCCGCCTCTTTCCGCATGATCAATCTGCCCAATCAAGAAGTCGCCCCATCGGAGACCTTCCTCTCCGACATAATCGACACCCAAATCTCCAACGTGAGAAACACGTTGTCGGAGCTGCTCCGGCAGCAATCATCCGCCCGACTCGCCGGAATTATGGTCGACATGTTCTGCACGAGATTCGTCGATGTTGCAGATGAATTTGGCCTCCCGTCGTACATTTTTTTCACTTCCAGCGCCTCCGCTTTTGGCCTTTTCTCCCATCTGACGTCCCTTAGATTCGAACACAATCAAGATCTCACGCAGTACGAAAAATCCGACGTCGAGTTATCTGTTCCTTGCATATCCGTGAAAGTTCCGGCAAAAGTCCTGCCTCTCGTGATGGTGGTTGAAGGTCCCTTAACGGAAGGCATTTTCGATTGTTTTAGACGATTCGGAAGGTTTAAAGGTGTCTTGATCAACACATTTTACGAGCTGGAACCTTATGCTATTCAATCCTTATCAAATGGGAAGTCGCCGAAAGTTTACCCCATCGGACCTGTACTGAACTTGACCCATCAAGTCGGAAGCTCGAAAATCCAGTCCGGAATTCGGGATGGCGGAGGCGATCAGGGTGGATTATATGAAGGACTATAGGATGGGCGCAGAGGCGGAGGTGGTGGGATCCGAGGAGATAGAGGCGGCGATACAGCGGCTAATGGAGGCTGAGGGGAGTGGTGGAGTTAGGGAGAAGGTGAGGACAATGCAGATGGAGAGCAGATTGGCTTTGGAAGAAGGTGGATCTTCTTACAATGCTCGGATTAGTTTCATCGAGGATGTGATCAAGAATGTTGATTGATAAATCTTTTCTTTGTTTCCACTTCTTATTAGTAGAAATGTGTTTTCTTTTTCCTTTGCATTTCTACATTTCTGAAGATCATAAGGTTTCAATTGTTTCCCAGACAATGTGTTAATTATAGTATTATATATACGTAAATATTGTAAGTGGTGAGCACTTTGCACTTTTTCTGTAGTAATTTTCTTCGCCTCGACCGAGTATAATCCAAGTGATATTTTCCCCTTTATTCAAGAAAGCCATAGGAGAAAAGGTTTAATATATTGTCAAAAATGTAAGTTGTACAAACGATTTTGACACTTGATTTTGATACCATAAGTAACCAAAATTATAAAGAGACGAGCCTGTCAAACTAAAATTTCAATTTTCAAGCAAAAGTAAAAAATTGTTACGTATTGGACTTCCGTAGAGACTTCATCGAAAAGTATTCCATATAATTTAAAAAAAATTCAATCCCGGGACCATCTGTGTATTGTTTACTTACCAAAACAATTTTTTATACATTAAATTCCTTGGCATAGGATATAGAAATTTTCAGGTTTCTGGCATTTTGCAATGAGTCAGAACAAGAAAAGAAGAAATTTTCTTTCTTCGCCGCAGCTTCGAACTCACGTTCATGAGTGGAAAAAAGATTCTATATTACAATAATCTAATCTGTTTCTTTTCTTTTTTTTTTTTCTATTCATAAAGGTGGCGCAAATTCTAACAACGATGACTTTTTTTAGATTTGAATATACCAAAATTACATCCATATGTTGGACTATCGATACTTACAAGCACAAAAAATTTGAGTATGAAATTTCTCCTTTCCATTTTATAAAAAGAACTTTCTCATTAAGAGTAAATTATAAAAAACTAACTAAACCATAAAAGAACTTGTTGGCCAGTCGCTGATTTAGAAAAAATTGATTTCCAATCCCTAACATTCCTTTATTATTGGTTTCCAATCCCTATTCCTTGCAATGTATATTTTTGTCCTCGTATTTGTGTCAAATCGACAACAATCATTCAATTGTTTTCCCCACGATCGATTTTTTCCACCACAAAATCCCTTCCTTTCCTTCCACCACACCACCCTCGATCGAGCACACCTTCCTTCTTGTAGCGTCCCAAAATCCATAGGACCGCAAATTTTAATCCTTATAATTCGAGGACCTATTTCTAATTTCAGATTTCAGCATTATTTATTTATTCAAGAAGCTGATTCCTATTTTCAGATTTCACGCGGTGCATGAGGTCTGTGGGACGTCTCCTCGAGTGCAAGATGAGCAGTTTTTAGATCTCTCAAAAATATAATGGCCGGGATGGGAGAATGGTTAATTTTCAGATTTGTGTAGTGCATTTACAAATCAAAATACTGACAGGCATTTTAAGTAAAATTTTGAGATGTACGCATGGTTCACCATGCCTACTCAAGTGTTTCTCCCTGTTACAAATCAGACTCCCATACCGATGGTCCTTGTGAACTATAAGTTCATTTCCTTGCAAGAAAATACTCATTTTGCATAAAACAAATCAGGAAGCTCATCGAAGTGCTCGAGAAGACTCTCTGTCAGACCTGCTGCATTTCGTGATTTCTTCTTATTGAGGCAAGTAAATCTGATTCTTGCTACGCCATGAAAGTATATGTATTGTTCTCGTTTCGTTTTGTGATTCTTTGCCTAAGTTATGTTAACATCAGCCTTTGTTCATGTTCTGCTGATATTGAAGTGTATGTTTAATGTTCGGGTTCACATATGGTTTCTGTTTGAAACTAAAAGTGCGTTTTATGAAGTTGATGTTGTGGATGTTGATTTTAACCCACTGAGCATTTCAGATTCCAGTTCATCGTAAAAGTTCGAAATTCTTCTTCTGGTGGTTGGTAACATTTGAATTTGAAGCTATGTAATCGGATGTTGTTAGTCGAATCAGTATAAAGTCTGGTTTGATAGACAACAACTGGTAGTGTAGCTGTCGTTTTGATGTTTACAACACTAAGATATAGTCAGATTTTGGTTTCCTATATCCACGGCTGAATTTCATCTTTAAGCCAGTAGTTTCCATTTCAGCTGTTGTCAGCTAGCTGCTGTTCATTTGTGTTCCGCTGTTGCTTTGTTTCGTCGTCAGCTGTTGCGTTGTTTTTATCAGCTGTTGGTTTTCAGCTGTTGCTTTGTTTCGTCGTCAGCTGTTGCGTAGTTTTCATCAGCTGTTGGTTTTCAGCTGTCGCATCATTTCGTCGTCAGCTGTTGCACGAGTTGTATTCAGAGTTGTTTTGTTCAACGTCTGAAAGTCCTTGTTTAAGTTGCGTTGACATCTGAGTTGACCAACCAAAGTCTGAATTGTTCTTCCCAACGTCTTTTTTTCATTAAGATGTATGCTCAGTGAAGTAAAAATGTTTTAATGGTAAAAATGAGTTTAAAAATAAGTGAACCTGATGTTAAGATCTGAGTTTAACGAGTAAGTAATTGTTTCTTCCCAACGTCTTTTTTTCTATTAAGATGTATGCTCAGTGAAGAAAAATGTTTTATGGAAAAATGAGTTTAAAATAAAGTGAACCCTGATGTTAAGATCTGAGTTTAACGAGAAGTTGTTTAAAGGAAGAAATTGTTCAGATTTTACGATTTATGGCAAAGATAATAGACGGTCCATATTGGAAGCGTGAGCAGCAGACGAGCGTGTCGGTTGCCCCTTCATATTGGGTGAGATTTCACCATATAGTAACTGATATCAGTAGTCATTCGATCGAGTGCAACGGGACCTAAGTAGAGCTTCTGAGCCATAAGTCTAAATGAAAATGATAACGCTGGGATCTGATTTTATTCCCGGAACAGATGTTTACGACGAACGATATTTTAATGCCTTTCTTTAAACTATGATGTCTTATGTATTGCGCCTGCATATATGGTGTTTTGTTACTCCCAGTTTTGCCTACTGAGCCCCTAGGCTCACTAGCTTTCTTGGTGCACGTGTGTCCGCGTCGGAGCAGATGGGTGGTGGAGTGTGAACCAGGAGCGACGTGTGAGTGTTTATCGAAGGCCTGGTGTTTCCGCGATGTTTATTTTGTAGTTGCTGTTTTTGTTGTCTTTGATCTTAGTTAAATCTGTATTGAGATCCGTTACAACAAAGATGAATTCAAATAGAGTTCAGTAGTTGTAATATCGCGACTTCGCATTTTGTACTTCGAAATTGTAATGAAATCTGATTTTATTTTCTTGGCGCCAACGGTTATTTTCGATTTTTTTTTATTTGAGCAAGGAAATACAGCTTGTTCCATTTATCATTTCAGCCCTCTATTTTCTCTTTTATTTCGTTTTCTTCGATCCCGTGACTTCCATGGGTATGGGCGTCACAACATGGTATCAGAGCATGGTCCAGAGATAAACACACGTACTCCTCGCTGGAACAGATTTCATCGACCGTCTCTTCGGGGCAGTGAGTTTTCTTTTATGTTTTAGAGTATGTATCTTTTGATTCTTACATGTTCTGATGTTCATATGTGGTGGATTACGGGCTATAGATTAAGATGTCTGACCGAGGAAGAGGGAGGAGAAATGCCCTGAAGATGAACCCAGTCCCGATAGCAACGCTAGTATTGCCCAACTTCTAAGTCTGCTGGTAGAACAGCATGGTAGAGGCAATGGTCAATCCTCCGGTAGTAGAGGACGCAGCAATGATGACCCTCAAGAACGATTTCGAAGACATAAGCCGAGAGAGTTTAGCGGCACAACAGATCCGTTTATCGCAGAAAGCTGGATTAAATCAATGGAGGTGATATTTGAGTATCTCCAGACGCCCGACTTAGAAAGATACAGATGTGTGATTTATATGTTGAGAGATGATGCGATGCTCTGGTGGGAAGGAGCAAAGCTTACAGTAGATTGACGAATCTCCCCTGGGAAGAATTTAAGCAGGTGTTTATCGAACAATACTTCACAGAGGATAAGAGATCCGAGCTGAAGAGAGAGTTTTTAATGATCAAGCAAGGGGACATGTCTGTCCAGGAGTATGTTCGAAAGTTCGAACGAGGATGTTATTTTGTACCATTGATTGGAGGCTCTGAGAGCTGATCAAGATTGGAAAGCAGTTGTGGAGGAGCGACAGCTGAAGAGGCAGGCCTTTCAACAGAAAGACCAGCGACCACCCAAGAAGCCATATAAGAATCAGCAGCGGTCGCAGGAACAGAAGTCTCAGGAGTAGAAACCTTTGGTTGTGCAACCCATTAGCGCGGTTTCAGCAGTTGGCAACAGACCTCAGTGTCCCAAGTGTCAGAAGAACCACCCTGGTCCTTGTAGAAAGGTACAGAATGTTTGTTATAGATGTGGATTGCCATGGCATGTTATTAAGGACTGCCCGAAGTCAAAGCAGATGGTGACCAGCAGAGCTTACGTCATGACGACTGAACAAGCCAATCCAGATTCCACGGTGGTTACGGGTAAGATCTTGATTGCTGGTTTGCCCTTATGAGGCCTTAATAGATTCAGGTGCGACACATTCATTTATAGCAGCAGATTTTGCTAAGAAGTTACCTGTTAGACCCGACCAGGTGACTATGGGATTTTGCGTACGGTGCCCTCTGGGGAAGAGCTGGTATCTCATGACTTGTTTTGCGACTTAGAACTTAGGCTTCAAGGGCATTTGGTCACTGCTGATTTAATTGTTTTACCTATGCCCGAGTTCGATCTAATTCTAGGGATTGATTGGTTAACCAGATATGGGGTAGTAATAGATTTCAAACTTAGAACTGTGGTAGTGAAACCCCCAGGAGGAGACTGGTTCACGTTCGAGGCCAATCAGAATTTTAAGATTCCTCGCACTATTTCAGCTCTTAAAGCTCAGAGTTGTTTGAGAAAAGGGGGAGTAGGATTTTTGATAAGCCTATCATCCTTAGCAGCTTTTAGCAAGCCTCAGCTTTCAGACGTAGAGATAGTAAACGAATTCCCCGAGGTTTTTCCATAAGACATATGTGGATTGCCACCTGATAGGGAACTGGAATTTGCAATTGATTTAGTGCCAGGAGCAGCACCAGTTTCTCGACCGCCTTATCGTCTTGCTCCATCAGAAATGAAAGAACTAAAGGAGCACATACAAGAGCTGTTGGACAAGGGCTATATACGACCAAGTACATCACCATGGGGAAACCTGTTTTGTTCGTTAAGAAGAAGGACGGGAGTCTAAGGCTGTGTATAGACTATAGAGAGTTGAATAAGCTGACAATTAAGAATAAATATCCCTTGCCTAGAATTGAGGATCTGTTTGATCAGTTGAAAGGATCGGTAGTTTTCTCTAAGATTGATTTGAGGTATGGTTATCACCAATTGAAGATAAAACCAGCAGACATTTACAAAACAGCCTTTAGAACACGTTACGGCCACTACGAATTTTTGGTAATGCTTTTTGGACTTACTAACGCCCCTTCAGCCTTTATGGATTTGAGGAACAGAGTTTTCCAACCCTTTTAGGATCAATTTGTAGTGGTGTTCATCGACGATATTTTAGTATACTCCAAGAACAGATTTGAGCACGCGAACCATCCGAGAACAGTGCTTCAGATTTTGAAGGACAAGCAGCTGTTCGCCAAGTTTAGCAAGTGTGATTTTTGGTTGGAGAAGGTATCTTTTCTAGGGCATATTATATCCAAAGATGGATTGGAGTAGACCCAGCGAAGGTGGAAGCCATTCGCGATTGGCCGGTACCAACATCTGTTACAGAGGTTAGGAGTTTTCTGGGGTTAGCTGGTTATTACAGGCGCTTTATTAAGGGATTTTCGAAGATATCTGTTCCCTTAACTTCGCTAACTAGAAAGCTGAACAAGTTTGAATGGACCCCAGAATGTCAAGTCAGCTTTGAGCAATTGAAAAAGGCGTTGATTGAAGCTCCTGTGCTAACTATGCCGTCTGATCAAGGAAAATTTGTTATTTACACAGATGCGTCCAAGTTGGGATTAGGCTCTGTGTTGATGCAGGATCGTAGAGTGATTTCCTACGCTTCTCGACAGCTGAAGAACCACGAAAAGAATTATCCCACTCACGACTTGGAGCTGGCAGCAGTTGTGTTCGCCTTAAAGATCTGGAGGCATTATTTGTATGGGGAGAAATGTGAGATATTCACCGATCACAAAAGTTTGAAATAATTTTCACCCAAAAAGAATTAAACATGAGGCAGAGGAGATGGCTGGAGCTGGTGAAAGATTACGACTGTACAATCAGATACCACCCAGGGAAAGCCAACGTTGTAGCTGATGCTCTAAGTAGAAAATCCGTGGGTTTAGCCCAGCTGTCTGTCCAAAGGTCTTTGGCGTATGAAGTGGAGAAGTCTGATATAGAAATAGTGCCCAGCGGTTGCGCTATAGTTTTGGCAGATATCTATGTGAGGTCAAATCTGTTAGACCAGATCCGTGAAGGACAGTTATTAGATGAGCAGCTCCAGAAATGGGTGAAACAGGATAAGGAAAGAGGCAGCAACCTCTATTTCTCAGAAGGAGGAATAATCAGATTTCAGGGAAGAATTTGGGTGCCTCAAGCAGGAACCTTGCGATCAGATGTGATGACGGAGGCCCATACAGCTCCATACTCTGTGCATCCCGGAACCACTAAGATGTACAAAGATCTTCAGAAGTTATATTGGTGGCCGGGAATGAAGAGATACGTCGCTAAATTTGTCTCTGAATGCTTAACGTGTCAACTGGTAAAAGCTGAACACCAGCGACCAGCAGGAACGTTGAAACCGTTGCCCATTCCAGAGTGGAAGTGAGGATGTATATCCATGAATTTTGTGACTGGATTGCCTAGGACTACCCAAGGTTATAATTCTATTTGGGTTATTATAGATAGACTTACGAAATCTGCTCACTTTCAGTGAAGACGACTTACGACGTGAGTAGATACGCAGAATTATATAAAAGAGATCATCAGACTTCACGGTGTTCCCATATCGATTGTATCTGATAGGGATTCCAAGTTCACGTCTGTCAGGCCTCGTGCTCACAACAGAGTAAATTCATACAAACACATGCGGAAGCTATTAAAAAGCGGGTAAAATTTTCGCTTTTGGCCTGACGGTTTAAAACAGTATAATTTAAAATAGCGTTATACTCAAAATAGATATCCCAGTTTATAAAAACAACCAAAACGCGACTACCAGCCAACAACAACAGTATAGCATAACAACAACAACATGTATCAGACTCCAACAATAAAATACAACGACAAAGCACAGGGCATCCCCTAGCTAACGGTACTGATACATATAAATATGCTATACGCAACTGGGATACTCTAACCACCTCCTGGGGAACCTCCAGCTGGTTTAAAACCACGACCAGCTGTAAAACCTGGTTTCCCTGAAAAACAACACAAGCAAGGAAAACAAACAAGCCCCAGAGGGACATGGGGTCAAACCCCAGTACGGAGAGCAACTGAAACAGCTAAAAGAAATGCATAAGATAAAATGCAGATGCTATGAATGAGACACCGGATAAAAGCTGAAGGCTACAACCAACAAGGGAGCCAAGGAACTCAAACATAGCTCCACGAGATCTGCAACGAATCAGTGGCCACAGGGTGTGTTCAAAGTGTGGTAATGAGCCACTCGCCTTGACACTACACCCAAATAATAGATGCATCAAACAATTCAACCTGCTGTTGCCTCGCCCATGAACTGTGGTAGTTAACCACTCGGCGTATGGTGGCTAACAAATCCCAGTAGAGAGATGAGAGTGCGGTATTTCCGCTCGCCCTCGCATCCTGGTAAGAAACAACAGAAATACAACGGAATACAAAGCAATTGCTGCAATAGAGATATAAATGCAATATGGGCAATGCGTGTATGCATAAACATAACAGCTAAAACTACAATCACATATGCACACGGCAACATCCACAGAAATTCACAAGCAGCCATCTAACATTCAATCTCACGCCAAATTCCTAGCTTCATCAAGCTCAAATCCGTACCTTAAAAACTGCGCAACAATTACCACAAGGGTTATAAATGCAATATGGGCAATGCGTGTATGCATAAACATAACAGCTAAAACTACAATCACATATGCACACGGCAACATCCACAGAAATTCACAAGCAGCCATCTAACATTCAATCTCACGCCAATTCCTAGCTTCATCAAGCTCAAATCCGTACCTTAAAACTGCGCAACAATTACCACAAGGGATCCCGAGAAATCTGGTAGAAAACCTGCTAAACACCGAAGCATAACTCTCAGGATTGCTAACAGAAGCTCACGGCTGGGAGCCACGCTCAACCAACGCAATTTCTACCAATACAACTAACAGGAAGCTTAATTCTAGGCTAGGACAAGATCTCATCGCCAAGGAATGAAGTTCTACTTGAGTTACTTCAAAATACGAACGGGCAGCAACTTCACGTTCCTCAACTAGCCAACTACAGCCTCCAAAAGTAGTATAAAATGGAAGAGCTTCTCGAGAGGAGTCCAACGATACCTCAAACGTATCAAACAATGGCCGGAAATGACAGGCATTCGCCGGAGAAACTCACGGTGAACAGTAACCTAGGGTTCGAAACGAAGAACAACAATCGGGAGAATATTTTGCTAAGTATGGGAATCCAATAAACCAATCGAAGACCAAGTCTTCCTATATATACACATCTCAACTGCTGATAACAGATCCCACCGACAAAACCAGTCGATACTCGCTAATATACAACCAGCAGATGCAAAGCAAACCAATTTCTGAATCTCTTAAACAACGCTAACAAAACGGCGTCGCATCGACTTAACTAAACGACGTTGCACAGCTTACGTCATCATATTTGCCATCAGCTGTTCACCCAAAACCATCGACTGGATTCCTCACACAACGCAACATATCTTTGCAGCTGGTACCGGACGCGACATCAAAACGCAGCGTTTCAACTAAGTAAAACGACGTAACTTTGCACACGTCAGCAAATCTGCTGAACTACACAAATGCAACGGCTGGTCCCCTTAGCGCTAACCAAAACGACGTCGCCTTCACTAATCCAAACGACAGCGTTTTATGCCCCCTACAGGAACTTGCTACTAACAGATATCATTCAGCAGATACATCACAAAACGTTGCCGTTTTGAAGTTCCCTAGCGCTCTCTGCTGAAATCCACGTAAGCGTTGCTGCTGGCAGATCTTACCCAACGACTGGTTACTCAACGCAAAACAACGGCGTTTGATCTCCCGCGATACAAATACACGCTACGACTGGTTTTCACTACCGACCAGCTTTCACCACGAAACCAGCTTTCACCCAAATCTCAAAAATACGAAAACTTCTAGAATTGCTCTAAACGTAAATCTGACCCGAAAATACCAACCAAACTTCCAAACAAAGATCTGAATCACCAGAAATATCTAAACCGATCAATTCAACAATTAATCTTTCATCAAATTCAGGTCTCACAACGTCTGCATTTTGGAGAAGTCTGCATCGAGCTTTGGGAACGAAGTTAAGATTTAGCACAGCCTTTTATCCCCAAACCGATGGACAGTCAGAAAGAGTGATCCAGATTTTAGAGGACTTACTCAGAGCATGCATTATAGATTTCTCAGAATGTTGGGATTTGAAATTGCCATTGGTGGAATTTGAATATAACAACAGTTTTCAAGCCTCCATCCAGATGGCTCCATATGAAGCTCTATATGGACGTAAATGTAGAATGCCTCTTCACTGGGATGAGGTAGGAGAGCGAGATGGTCTAGGACAAGACCTGGTAGAGCAAACAGTGAACGTTGTTAGAAAAATAAAGGAAAGGATGGAAGCTGCTCAAAGCAGACAAAAGAGCTATGCAGATGAGGTAGGAGAGCGAGATGGTCTAGGACAAGACCTGGTAGAGCAAACAGTGAACGTTGTTAGAAAAATAAAGGAAAGGATGGAAGCTGCTCAAAGCAGACAAAAGAGCTATGCAGAAAATAGACGAAGGGAGCTAAGTTTTGACGTTGGTGATCACGTCTTCTTGAAAGTAGCTCCAATGAAGGGAGTGACGCGTTTTGGAAAGAAGGGAAAACTTAGTCCCAGATATATAGGTCCCTATGAGATTTTGGACAAAGTAGGAACATTGCTATCGATTAGCACTGCCGCCGCATCTATCTTCAGTGCATAATGTATTCCATGTATCAGCTTTGAGGAAGTACGTTCCCCACCCATCGCACATATTGAATGCTGAACCAATTCAATTAGCGCCAGATTTGAGTTATGAAGAGAGACCGGAGAAGATCCTTCTTAGGGAGATTAGAAAGCTGAGGAACCGTAGCATCCCAATGGTTAAAGTTCAGTGGTCGAATCAAACCAAACGAGAAGCTACGTGGGAAACGGAAGCTGATATGCATAGTCGTTACCCAGATTTGTTCGGTAAGTAAATTTCGAGGATGAAATTTTTATAAGGTGGGTAGAGTTGTAGCGCCCCAAAATCATAGGACCGCAAATTTAAATCCTTATAATTCGAGGACCTATTTCTAATTTCAGATTTCAGCATTATTTATTTATTCAAGAAGCTGATTCCTATTTTCATTTTTCATGCGGTGCATGAGGTCTGTGGGACGTCTCCTCGAGTGCAAGATGAGCAGTTTTCAGATCTCTCAAAAATATAATGGCCGGGATGGGAGAATGGTTAATTTTCAGATTTGTGTAGTGCATTTACAAATCAAAAATAGTGACAGGGGATTTTAAGTAAAATTTTGAGATGTACGCATGGTTCACCATGCCTACTCAAGTGTTTCTCCCTGTTACAAATCAGACTCCCATACCGGTGGTCCTTGTGAACTATAAGTTCATTTCCTTGCAAGAAAATACTCATTTTGCATAAAAAAAATCAGGAAGCTCATCGAAGTGCTCGAGAAGACTCTCTGTGAGACCTGCTGCATTTCGTGATTTCTTCTTATTGAGGCAAGTAAATCTGATTCTTGCTACGCCATGAGAGCATATGTATTGTTCTCGTTTAGTTTTGTGATTCTTTGCCTAAGCTATGTTATCATCAGCCTTTGTTCATGTTCTGCTAATATTGAAGTGTATGTTTAATGTTCGGGTTCACAGATGGTTTCTGTTTGAAACTAAAAGTGCGTTTTATGAAGTTGATGTTGTAGATGTTGATTTTAACCCACTGAGCATTTCAGATTCCAGTTCATCGTAAAAGTTCGAAATTCTTCTTCTGGTGATTGGTAACATTTGAATTTGAAGCTATGTAATCGGATGTTGTTAGTCGAATCAGTATAAAGTCTGGTTGGATAGACAACAACTGGTAGTGTAGCTGTCGTTTTGATGTTTACAACACTAAGATATAGTAAGATTTTGGTTTCCTATATCCATGGCTGAATTCATCTTTAAGCCAGTAGTTTCCATTTCAGCTGTTGTCAGCTAGGTGCTGTTCATTTGTGTTCCGCTGTTGCTTTGTTTCGTCGTCAGCTGTTGCGTTGTTTTCATCAGCTGTTGGTTTGCAGCTGTTGCATTGTTTTGTCATCAGCTGTTGGTTTTCAGTAGTTGCTTTGTTTCGTCGTCAGTTGTTGCGTTGTTTTCATTAGCTGTTGGTTTTCAGCTGTCGCATCATTTTGTCGTCAGCTGTTGCAGTAGTTGTATTCAGCGTTGTTTTGTTCAACGTCTGAAAGTCCTTGTTTAAGTTGCGTTGACATCTGAGTTGACCAACCAAAGTCTGAATTGTTTCTTCCCAACGTCTGTTTTTCTATTCAGCTGTATGCTCAGTGAAGAAAAATGAGTTTAAAATAAAGTGAACCCCGATGTTAAGATCTGAGTTTAACGAGAAGTTGTTTAAAGGAAGAAATTTTTCAGATTTTACGATTTATGGCAAAGATAATAGACGGTCCATGTTGGAAGGGTGAGCAGCAGACGAGCGTGTCGGTTGCCCCTTCATATTGGGTGAGATTTCACCATATAGTAACTGATATCAGTAGTCATTCGATCGAGTGCAACGGGACCTAAGTAGAGCTTCTGAGCCATAAGTCTAAATGAAAATGATAACGCTGGGATCTGATTTTATTCCCGGAACAGATGTTTACGACGAACGATATTTTAATGCCTTTCTTTAAACTATGATGTCTTATGTATTGCGCCTGCATATATGGTGTTTTGTTACTCCCAGTTTTTCTTGCTGAGCCTCTAGGCTCACTAGCTTTCTTGGTGCAGGTGAGTCCGCGCCGGAGCAGATGGGTGGTGGAGTGTGAACCAGCAGCGGCGTGTGAGTGTTTATCGAAGGCCTGCGTTTCCGCGACGTTTATTCTGTAGTTGCTGTTTTTGTTGTCTTTGATCTTAGTCAAATCTGTATTGAGATCCGTTACAACAAAAATGAATTCAAATAGAGTTCAGTAGTTGTAATATCGCGACTTCGCATTTTGTACTTCGAAATTGTAATGAAATCTGATTTTATTTTCTTGGCGCCAACGGTTATTAATTCGATTTTTTTTTATTTGAGCAAGAAAATACAGCTTGTTCCATTTATCATTTCAGCCCTCTATTTTTTCTTTTATTTCGTTTTCTTCGATCCCGTGACTTCCATGGGTATGGGCATCACACTTCTACATCGTACAACCATCACCATCACCCCCGATCGAACTCCGAAGGAGAAGCTGGAACCACGTGAAGTCCACTGGTGGACATGAGGAAGCGAGAAATCACCATAAAAACAGTAAGATGTTTTACTTTATTTTTGTAATATTATTTGTAATTTTGCATGTTTTTGTTGAAATTGAAATATGAAAGATGTTGGATATGGAAAATGATCAGATCGTAATCTTGATGAACACAAAACTTGTTGTTATGTTTATAATTTTACGTGAGTGCGCAGGCCAAGCTGAATGCATATCATCAGATCAAAGATCAGCTCTACACAGATCAGCTCTTCATAGATCAGTTCTACAAAGTTCAGCTCAACACATATCAGTTCTCATAGACCAGCTCAGCTCAGATTGTAGAAAAACTCAGATCGCAGAACATCCCATATCACAGCAGACAGCTGAGATCGCAAAACTGCTCAGATCACAGAACACTCATCGTAGAACAACTCATATCATAGCAGAACAGCTCAGATCAAAACATAACAACTCAGACCGCAGCAGAACAGTTCAGATCACAAAACATAACATCTCATATCACAGCAGAACAGCTCATGTTAGGATCAAAAAACAAGCTCGGGAGTTCAGGGGGGTGAATGAACTCCTTTGCTATCTTTTGTTTTAAAGCTTGTTTCAAAGAATTTTATTGCCCGACGCAAACCTTCAGTCGAGTTATCAGCTTGAAGACTTCTCAATGATTGATGTTTGTCTCGTGTAATAAAATAATTTTATGCGGAAAGAACACGATTCAATAGTGAACAATTTAGACAAATGCAAGAAAGTAAAAGATAAGGAGTCGAGAGTTTGTTTCTTAAAATTCGGAGCAATATCTCCTACGTATCCCCTTCTTCCTCAATGGGAAGGATATCCACTAGAAGACTTGATTTATACAACCCTTTGTACAAACCCGATCTTGCAACCAGCATATACGAGAACAGCTAGCACGCATCCACGAACACAGACCCGTGATCTGGTTCGAAAATACACTGAAACAACACTGAGCTGGTTGTGCTATTCTAGCACTCTACACTCTCTGTTTATGTTTTACAATGATCGCTCGACACTACAGAGTGTGTGTGTATAGAAGAGTATGTGACACAAGAGTTGAATAATGCTATCTGTGCATGTGTCACTTGATGTGAGCTGGTTCAATATGAACTTTGCTTTTTTCTTGTGAAGGACTGGTTAACTTGTGTGATAATCTCGTTGCAGTTCGTCACTGTGTGTTTCGTCACCCTTCTCAGCTGCTCTTCTCTTCTATTTATACTTTTTGGATACAACGGTAATAAATGTAGCCAGTAGACACGTTGTATACATCCAAATTGAATTTCCTGTGACATCTTAAATGCTTGTACGATGAAAGTACATCTCCATTAATGCATTGCACTTTTTGACAACTTTGCACCGTCTTTAGTTTGAACTCAATCTCCACGTATCTGAATTTAGCTCAAAGTAGTTCCAACGACTAAAAAATCACTGCAGAGATGTCAAATGTCTCATATGAGACTGTACGTAGCTTCAAACATTCCGAAATTCAATTTGCTATGTTGTCCAATATTCAATGGTCTCCCGATCTGGTTTCTGAACATTTGAATTGCTTTTCTTGATCGGGTTCTGAGCTTGATCCTATCCAATTTGTTTTGAAGTATTCTGCTCATGTCTTCGTTCAGATAGCATTCTTTGTACGCTTATATCTTCAGTACCACTTCATGAAATCATTCTGCTTGGTTTACTTGACTGGTCTTTCAGCTGGTCCATTATTCCACTTTTCACTCCAGTCAGTCTTCTTATTACTACCACTATGATATGTTTTCTCAGATGTAAACAACTGTATTTCTGTTCTTTGTCTCAATGCTTTCTGCTTTGAATTCTTTGAATTTTCTCAACTGAATTGTCTTTATTCGGCTAGGCGTCTTAGAACTAGTATCAACATTGATTTAGTACCCAGCTGGTTTTACCTAAACCAGCACATCTCAATATCCTGATCTGGTTTGACCCTAACCAGCTTGACCAAAATACCTTTGCTGGTTTGTTCTAAACCAGCGTACCTGAATGCACTGAGATGGTTTTTCCTTAACCAGCTTGACTCCGCTCCGATCTGGTTTCTACGTCCAACAGTGTAGGCTTCATCCAGATCTTGTCTAGTATCAACATTGATTTAGTACCCAGCTGGTTTTACCTAAACCAGCACATCTCAATATCCTGATCTGGTTTGACCCTAACCAGCTTGACCAAAATACCTTTGCTGGTTTGTTCTAAACCAGCGTACCTGAATGCACTGAGATGGTTTTTCCTTAACCAGCTTGACTCCGCTCCGATCTGGTTTCTACGTCCAACAGTGTAGGCTTCATCCAGATCTTGTGCCTTTGGTCTTGATTATATCTCTTTTATTTTTCATCACCAAAACTTCTAAAATTTACTCTAACAATTTCCCCCTTTTTGGTGATGACAAAACTTTGGTCGGTGACACATTTTTGGTCGCAAACAGTGATTTTTATTTACCATTGAACAATTTAAAAGATGCAACTATATACAAACAACTTGGTCAAAAAAAAAACTAAGTCCATCCCTTCTCAAAACCATCTTCTCTTATTATAGTCGCTGCTTCCTTCTACCCTTTTATAATTTGGTCCTCTACCCATAGTACTGCTTGGACCTTCCCCTTGTCTACTCGGTCCTTGTAGTCCTTTAGATCCACGGCTTTGTCCTCCTTCCACCTTTTTGGCATCACCAGTCTCCTTAAGGTGATTAACCAATTCTACGAGCTGCAGTTTAACAAAGTCAAGCGCATTGGCAAACTGGTACTTCTTCTCAACCAGCTGACGAACTAGACTGTCTCCAACGATGTTTGGGAAGAAGTGACGTTGGCGGCCACCGTATCCATCCTATCATAATATCCGCGCTTGTAGGTACCAAAGTCGTGCTTCATAAAAGTCTGAATATTTAGCAACACCTCAACTTTAGAGTCTAGGGATCCAAGTCTGGAGTTCATGGATTTCACCCTTGAATCAATAGATTGAGCCTTTGAATCCATAGAGATCATCTGTGGATCCAGGGAAACAATGACTTTTTCTACTTTGCGAGCTTACTGTTAGCATGCGTAGTGTTTGGGGGACTGGATACAAAAAACCTGTTGTGAGCCATCGTGGGAAGAATATTCATTATCTTTTGAACCCAAAAAATCCATTGTTTCTTCTCTGTGTTCTATATATACAACCATCTATAAGCAATTCCTTTGGTCAGTTTGAGTATCATATTACCTACGCTCTTTGTATCCTTCAGCGTTGCAATCAGTACCAATAGTCCGTACTTCTTGATCATCAATTCTTCTCTCATGCCCCTCTGGGCCACCACCAATATACTCATTACCAGTTTGTGTCTCCAACTCTGGACATGTTTCCATAGTAGCTCCTCGTTCACCAGTAGTTGGCACCGTTTGTTCCTCAGTTGGTATCTCAAGGATTTGACCAGGCTGGGATTCAGCCTGTTGATCGATAGTGGGCTTCACTCGCTTCGTTCTTTTGGTCCGATGCTTCTTAAATATTTGCACCAATGCAATAGATACGGTAGCTTCCGATCAGTGATGCAACCACTTTCTTGTGCTTTTCACGACTTTGCTTCAACCCAGCCAGCGTGTGAGGACTAGAAATTTATTAATTGGTGATTAATGGAAATAATCAGATTTGAAGGATTTGGTTTTTCTGTTGGAGATATTCAGATTTGATGTAGAACAGATCAGATTTGCTTAAGCGGTTTTGGATAGATTGTTTTTGGGGATGATTTAATTCGGTATCGCAGTTCGTTTGGTTCAGGAATATATCGGATTTGGAGAATATCCCGCGCGAATGAATTAGAAGTGCTGTGAGGATCTGTTTGAGTAGACCGGTTCGTTGTCTCCTGATTCGAGTGAGATCTGGGTGTCTAGATCTGGCCTACGTGGGTATGAGCGGTTTGCCCTGAGCGGGAGGCGATGCGATGTCATTTTGGGTTAGTTGTGTTGACGCTAGTATAAATGTATTGATGAGACGCCGTTTAGCGAATACTAGAGGTGACGTCTTTTAGCGCATACCAGATTTGATGTTGGTTGAGTGAAATATGTTCAGAGGGAGTGAGCAGATGTGCGCGTCTATTTGGGGAAGTCAAGTGTTGGTCCACGATACTGTGTGGATCGGTCCGGTTCGTGAGTTTGTTGCAGACCGGTGCGGTTTAATGATTTTAGATTTGACCAAATCTGGATGAGCGAGCGGGCCTCTGTTGCGAGATCTGTTTGTTGGAGTTCAACGTGACGTCGTTTGGTGAAGGCGCGTGAGGATAGCGTAGCAGAGTCAGATCTGAGTTAGCGCTAAGATTTGAAATGGCGCCCAGATCTGAGGTAGCGTTCAGATTTGAGTGATTGACTTTCATTGTAGCTTTGACTTGAATATTTAAATTAAGTGTAGAGCAACACTTAGTCGATTTCGAACTTGATATTTATTATCTTCTTCCCGAGAGCTTCGTGTTAGAGTAGATGCCCAACTAGCCAACTTGTGGCGTGTGGGTTTATAGACTCTTGTATGAAACAATCTTTATATATGATATTCGCATTTATTTATATGGCATTCTTTACTTTCATTGTGTTGTATAATGATTAACAATTGCGTTGAGTAAAGACCTAGAATGCACTATAGTGTATGTTAGATGTGATAGTGGGTATGACGGCTATCATGAAATACATCTAATAGTCACTGTGTATTCTGAACAAGTTCCTAGTCGATTGGGCCGTCAAAATGAGGATAAGGCCGCCCGAGCTCGATACTAGTATCTGCGATGCGAAGTACCATGTTTCATTGGTAGGGAACATTGTGATGTTCTGAGCATGCAGATAGATAGTGACCTGGTGATCTATCGAACTACCCTCGTTCAGAATTTTCAAATTGTTACCATTTGTCGAGTGGATAAGTCCGAGGTCTTTGTTGTACTGATTAGTCCTCACAACTCGAAACGTCATTGAGACTCTACATGATAGGCGTCTCACTTTGACCCGTTTGCCGACTCACTTGGGGTCATAAGGCGGCGGGATTGGGTGAGGTCCCGATGCATGTAGGAGTCGATGCATCGTTGTCGAGGATTCACCGCTCGCAGACATGCGTGGATATCCTATGCTATCTGAGGGGATAATAGTGTATAAATCTCTGTCCAGAGTACTAGAAGTGTTTTAGGTAAATGGGTTTACCTAGTTACACTCGCGATGTCACTATTCGATCTCCAAGATGTATGCATAGCTATCGGAGCTTTAGCGACTCTCGATTTACCAATGGTCGTTGATCTGATCGGGATATATGGATTGAAAGGACCGTACTGTACGCTAACTACGACCAACTGGTTCTTGCAGGCACTATCAGTGATACATAGGGGATCATGGGGCGATGTTGCTAGACGCTCTTACCATGATCCGTTGGGCAAGTCCGGAATTGTGATTCCGGAGCCACTTTAGCGACTCTCGATTTACCAATGGTCGTTGATCTGATCGGGATATATGGATTGAAAGGACCGTACTGTACGCTAACTACGACCAACTGGTTCTTGCAGGCACTATCAGTGATACATAGGGGATCATGGGGCGATGTTGCTAGACGCTCTTACCATGATCCGTTGGGCAAGTCCGGAATTGTGATTCCGGAGCCGCAATGGTTGTGGGCCCACGGCTAGCTGTATCCTTGAACCATTGAGGGTCACACAAGTACTGGATTCGAGATTCCCGCATGGATACTGAGCTCAATGTTGAGCATGGGAAGAGGATTTTGTGGAGTGCGACTTCCTAAAAGTCAACAGGGGTGAAATCGTGATTTCCCGCTGTTGAGGGGCAAAACAGTCATTTTGCACTGGGGTTCTGGAAAATGGTTTTTCAGATCATAGTATTCAGTTTTGGAAACTGAGTCGATCGATCCGATCTGATAGGCGATCGGAGTTATGATGAAGTCACGGTGATAGGGATGAACCGAATGTTCATTCGTTGGACCCGGGTCCATTGGGCCGGTCTAAGTCCATCACTAATCTACTTAAGGTAGACTAGGGCTTCATTATTAAGGAGTATCATATCTTAACCCTAGTCTCTCAACCACAAAAGCCGCCGCCCCCTCCTCTCTCTAATATCGCCGCCGCCGCCGCGTCGCCGCCGCGTCGCAGCCGCGTCGCCGCCCCTCACCGGAATTTGTTCCGGCCAACTTATCGAGGAGAATCCGTTGGTGATAAAATCCATCAGTCTTCTAGTGCAGTCTGTTCGGAGGGAGATCGTTTCCGGTCGTGGACCTGATTGACGAATCTACCGCCGCCTACCGTGAAGAGCTGGCGTTCTTGTAATTCCGGTTGGAGCCAGGCACGA
The DNA here is from genome assembly GCA_001598015.1 of Dorcoceras hygrometricum. Classification (NCBI taxonomy): domain Eukaryota; kingdom Viridiplantae; phylum Streptophyta; class Magnoliopsida; order Lamiales; family Gesneriaceae; genus Dorcoceras; species Dorcoceras hygrometricum. The sequence continues at coordinate 33,285 of KV005027.1, forward strand.
GTTGCCAGCAAGGTAATCGAAGAAAACACCCTATGAATGGTTCGTATTGTGTTTGAATTCTATTGTATTGATCGTATCCCGAGAAATTTTGTTTTCCACTGTGCCCCGAGAGGCGAGATCCGGATCCTACGCCACGGTTCCCCAACAGTGGTATCAGAGCCAAGGCTCGGATCCTTCAATACAATTGTTGCCATATTGCATCAGATCTCGTTTTTAAAATCGAAACAAGAAAATTTTTTTTTAAAAAACGACCGAGGCGGCGGCCCATCGCGCGCGCGACACCATGCGCGCTGGCCGCGCATGGTGGCCGGCCATGGCCAGCGGCCACGCGCAATCGTTGCGCGGTGGTGCGCAACCAGTGCACCCTTTTGGGCGCACGCTCACGACGGGAGGCGCCGCTATTGTCACGGCCAGGTCGCGCATCATGCAGCCGACCAGATGCGGCCAGCCTCGCGCAAACGTTGCGCGATGGCGCGCGGCCGATGCAGCACTTGATGCGGCGTGCGTGCGGCTGCTGCCGCACGCGATTTGTTGGCGGCGGCTACCGCCGTGCGGCCGCCGTCCGGTGAGTCTCCGGCGATGTCGTGATGGCTGGTTTGTTTTCTAGGGTTTAGTTCGGGCCTGTCCCGGATAGCCCGTGAAGTTTTCGGGCCGATATTCGATATCAGGCCCATTTTGGTCGATTTTGAAATTTTGAGATTTGGGCCTAGAATTGTTTTAAGCCCAATTTGATACAATTAAAAATTGCAAAATACGATTTTAATTTTAAAATATGATTTTATTGAAATATGATTTTGTTGATTAAATTTTGATTTTATCGACAAAATACGATTTTATTATAAAATGCGATTTTATGATTAAGATATGATTTTGCGATAAATAATTTGATTACTTAATTTATGCATATTAATTATATTGATTGCATGATTGGGATGATCGAGAGACGTGCCCAATGTGTTAGGTGTATGCAATAGGTTTTTATGATTTCGGTTTGTAAATATTATTGATTATCATTTTAAGTGGGCTTGTTTGTGGCCCGTTCCCACCCCTTGAAAAATGTATCCCTTATATGTCATGGTATATTTAAATGTAAATTACTAGATTTAGTGTGAGAACAGCCGAAGACGGTGGACAATGACGATCAAGGATATTGAAGACCGAAAATCTGTAAAACCGGAAGCATTGTAATAGGATTGCATTGCATGTTGCATTACCCCTAGGATTGGACCCAGGTCCGTGATTGGCAACCACGGACCGCATAGCTCTCGCGATCGATCATCCCAATATTTATATATGTGATATATAGTCAGTTGAATCCGCATGTTTTAAATTTGATTTAAAATATCTGCATGAGACCAAATTTTCAAAAATAAAATCCCTCGTTTTAAATATGATTTAAAACTAATATCAAGATAAATGTTTATTCGATAAACTAAAGGGAATTTAAATTTGTTTAAATTATCCCTACCTTCCATCAACAATGGGTGTACGCCGATACTACCTGTATACATGGCCCGGCTCATATTATTGAGGGGGTCATGTATGCCGGAAAGCTGTCCACGCCATTGACAATTGTTGTGAGTTCGGTTGGAACTCCCTTTAACGTTGGCTCATATTATTGGGGACGTTAAGGGGACCGTCCTTCATGACTCAACATTGATAGGTCATCTTGACACGTGATAGTAAACGGAGTCATATTATTGGTCCCTTACTGGACGTGAGGTGAATACATGGAGGTTGCACCGGTTGCAATCGGAAACTAACTTTTGGGGGTCATGGATGACTGATATTATTCGGGTCCATGATCGCTTGATTGGGCTCCGTGTACCCACTAAAGAAACTTGCTTTCTCGATTTCATTAGAGGGTGGTGAAATCGTTAAAATAGTGGGAGGGTAATTCATAAAACTTAACGACCATGTTTTATGTCTTAGCGATTATTTTATATATAGTTAGTGATGTATGTCTGCTTTTCTTTTCAGTATAACTGCTTATATAATGTCTTCGTTCAAAAACCCACTCGCTGCTATACTGGATAGCAACAAGTTCACCGGTCTGAACTACCAAGACTGGCTCCGCAACCTCAACCTTGTGTTGGCTTCAGAGAAGCTCCTCTATATGATAGAGAAGTGCCCTCCAAAGGAAGACCCTGCCGATATCAGCCCTGAGGAGCTGGTGACGCTTAAACAATGGTGGGACGATGAGGTTAAAGCTCGATGCTATGTGATGGCATTGATGTCCAATGAAATGCAACGGCGTTTTGAGAAGACAAAGTATGCTGCTGACATACTTTTTCATCTCAAAGAACTGTGTGGGGAGAACTCTCGACATGAGAGGTTCACGGCTGTCAAGGAGCTTATGACGAGCCACATGCGCGATGGGACTTCGGTCCGCGAGCATGGGGTTCGTATGATTGGGCTCGTTGAAAAGCTATCGGGCCTTGATATCACACTTCCACACGAGCTGTCTGTGGATGTGCTTCTCCTCTCACTTCCTGCTGCATTCGACCCCTTTGTGGTCAACTTCAACATGAACAAGCTGGCAGCCACCCTTGAAGAGGTGGTTAACATGCTTGTAGTGTTTGAAGGAACCATAAAGAAGGACAAACCCGTCCTCCTTATGGGCTCTTCTGCGAAGAAGGGGCCCAGACACAAGAGCAAGAAGAGTTCTGCTCCTGCGAAGGAGGAAAAGTCCACCAAGAAGCCAAAGGCAAGGCTTCCAAGCCAATAAAGAGCGAGGATGTTTGTCACCACTGCCACAAGCCTGGGCATTGGAGAAGGAACTGCAAGGAGTACCTCGGGCAGTTGCGAACTGCAAAAGGTATATTCTATATCGAAATAAATATGTCTCTTAGTTCGACTTCTTGGGTACTTGATACCGGATGTGGATCTCATATCTGCAATGATTTGCAGGTGATGACAAGAATCCGACGTCTTAGAGAGGGTGAGACCCACTTAAGGCTTGGCAATGGAGCAAGAGTTGCTGCAGTAGCTATAGGAGATGTTTATTTTTTTCTGTCTTCTGATTTTAAGTTGTTATTGAGAAACGTTTTGTTTGTTCTCGAATTAATAAAGAACATTATTTCTGTTTCTATGCTTGATAGTGATGGATATTCTTGTATGTTTGCTAATTCGATTTGCAATATTTACAAGAATGAATGTTTAATTGGAATTGGGGAACGCGAAAATGATTTGTACACCTTAAAATTAAAAGACGTTCCAACTCACGATGTCGAAGCACATACAAAAACGATTAAACGGAAACACGATAACTTGAACCCAGCACAACTTTGGCACGCTAGGCTAGGTCATATTTCTCTAAGAAGGATGAACAAGTTAGTTAGGATGACATGTTTGATCTATCAGACATTAACTCCCTACCGACTTGTGAATCCTGTCTTAAGGGAAAGATGACTTAGCAACCCTTCAAGGGCAAGGGTGAGCGTGCTCAAGGCCTATTGGATTTGATCCATACTGATGTGTGCGGCCCATTTAGTATTGGTACTAAATTCGGTCACCCACTTTAACACATTACCGACGATTACTCTAGGTATGGGTACTTGTACTTAATGAAGCACAAGTCTGAATCCTTTGAAAGGTTCAAAGAATTCAAGGCTGAAGTGGAAAATCAATTAGGCATAAGTATTAAAGCACTTCGATCTGATCGAGGTGGTGAATACTTAAGTGCTGAATTTCAAGACTATCTAAAAGAGAATGGGATTCTCGCACAGTGGACCCCTCCGGCCACACCAAGACAGTGGATAAGACTCCATATGAGATATGGATGGGCAAACCACCCAAATACTCATACATGAGGATTTGGGGATGTCCTGCTTACGTGAAGCAGACAGTGGGAGATAAGCTGGATACGAGATCCATCTTATGCTACTTCATTGTGTATCCAAAGAATTCCATTGGATACTACTTCTACTATCCCAGCGAAACAAAAATGTTTGTTTCTAGGAATGCCACCTTTATGGAAAGGGAATTTCTACTTGATAGAAAGGGCAGAATAGTAGAACTCGAAGAGGTTCGAGATCCAATCGAAGTACCAAGTGAATCTCCTGCACCTCCAGAGCCAGTACCAGAAATGGTCGCACCTAGGAGACCCAAAAGGGTTCCTAGGGCTCCTGAGAGATATGGTTTTCTCCTTGAAGATGATCAAGGTGATCAAGTTGTTGGATCTGATCCAAGAACTTTCAAGGAGGCAATTTCCGATGCAGATTCTAATTTATGGCTTGAAGCAATGCAGTCCGAGTTAGACTCGATGCATGCTAACCAAGTTTGGACTCTTGTCAATCCTCCCGAAGGAATTGTTCCTAGGTGCAAATGGGTATACAAGAGGAAACTTGGACCTGATGGTAAGGTAATGACCTACAAGGCAATACTGGTCGCGAAAGGTTATACTCAAAGGCAAGGTGTTGACTATGATGAAACCTTCTCGCCAGTCGCAATGTTCAAGTCAATTAGAATCTTGTTAGCCATAGCCGCATGGTACGACTATGAGATATGACAAATGGATGTGAAAACTGCGTTCCTTAATGGAAACATTAAGGAAGAGATCTATATGACGCAGCTTGAGGGTTTCACATCTGTTGGAAGCGAGCATAAGGTATGCAAGATTCAGAGATCGATCTACGGTCTCAAACAAGCATCACGAAGTTGGAACCTGAGATTCGATAAAACAATTAAGGAATTTGGTTTCATCAAGAATCCCGAGGAGCCATGTGTTTATAATAAGGTAGTTAAAAGCGCTATGACATTCCTCGTACTTTATGTTGATGACATTCTACTCATTGGGAATGATGTAGGAATGCTGCAGTCAACTAAAGTCTGGTTTTCTAGTAGATTTTCGATGAAGGACATAGGTGAAGCATCCTATATTCTTGGAATACAGATCTATCGGGATAGATCAAAATGGATGCTCGGACTCACCCAAGCTACCTACATCGATACCATACTTAAGAGGTTCTCTATGGAAGAGTCCAAGAGAGGACACCTACCTATGTGCCACGGGGTCACTCTATCTAAGTCTATGTGTCCAAAGCTGATGAGGAGATAGAGAGTATGGCACGTGTGCCATATGCCTCGGCAATAGGTAGTATTATGTATGGCATGATCTCGACTATACCGGATGTTGCATATGCTCTGAGTGTCACGAGCCGCTACCAGGCCAACCCCGGCCAATTGCATTGGAAGGATGTGAAGGATATTCTTAAGTACTTGCGAAGGACTAAGAATATGTTCATGGTCTATGGGGATGGTGAACTGAAACTGGAAGGCTACACTGATTCTAGCTTCCAGTGTGACGTGGATGATTCGAAGTCAACCTCTGGATTTGTATTCATGCTCAATGGTGGTGCTGTCTCTTGGAAGAGTTCCAAGCAAAACACCATCGCGGATTCAACCACTGAGGCTGAGTACATCGCAGCATCAGCTGCTGCTAAGGAGGCGGTTTGGATAAGGAATTTCGTCCAAGAGTTGGGCGTCATTCCTAATGGAGTTGGTCCAGTCCCGGTGTACTGCGACAACACAGGTGCCGTTGCGCAAGCAAAGGAGCCTAGGTCTCACCAAAGATCCAAACACATACTAAGGAAATACCACATAATCCGGGATATTGTGGCTAGAGCTGACATAACAGTTGAGAGAGTCACCTCTGCGGACAACATTGCTGATCCACTTACGAAGCCCTTACCAGGACCCTTGTTTGAAAAACATCGCGAAACAATGGGACTACGTCTGATGAGTAGTTGGCTTTAGGGCAAGTGGGAGATTGTTAGAGTAGATGCCCAACTAGCCAACTTGTGGCGTGTGGGTTTATAGACTCTTGTATGAAACAGTCTTTATATATGATATTTGCATTTATTTATATGGCATTCTTTACTTTCATTGTGTTTTATAATGATTAACAATTGAGTTGAATAAAGACCTAGCATGCACTATAGTGTATGTTAGATGTGATAGTGGGTATGACGGCTATCATGAAACACATCTAATAGTCACTGTGTATTCTGAACAAGTTCCTAGTCGATTGGGCCGTCAAAATGAGGATAAGGCCGCCCGAGCTCGAGACTAGTATCTGCGATGCGAAGTACCATGTTTCATTGGTAGGGAACATTGTGATGTTCTGAGCATGCAGATAGATAGTGACCTGGTGATCTATCGAACTACCCTCGTTCGGACTTTCCAAGTGATTACCATTTGTCGAGTGCATAAGTCCGAGGTCTTGGTTGTACTGATTAGTCCTCACGACTCGAAACGTCATTGAGACTCTACATGATAGGCGTCTCACTTTGACCCGTTTGCCGACTCACTTGGGGTCATAATGCGGTGGGATTGGGTGAGGCCCCGATGCATGTAGGAGTCGATGCATCGTTGTCGAGGATTCACCGCTCGCAGACATGCATGGATATCCTATGCTATCTGAGGGGATAATAGTGTATAAATCTCTGGCCAGAGTACTAGAAGTGTTTTAGGTAAATGGGTTTACCTAGTTACACTCGCGATGTCACTATTCGATCTCCAAGATGTATGCATAGCTATCGGATCTTTAGCGACTCTCGATTTACCAATGGTCGTTGATCTGATCGGGATATATGGATTGAAAGGACCGTACTGTACGCTAAATACGACCAACTGGTTATTGCAGGCACTATCAGTGATACCTAGGGGATCATGGGGCGATGTTGCTAGACGCTCTTACCATGATCCGTTGGGAAAGTCCGGAATTGTGATTCCGGAGCCACAATGGTTGTGGGCCCACGGCTAGCTGTATCCCTGAACCATTGTGGGTCACACAAGTACTGGATTAGATATTCCCGCACGGATACTGAGCTCAATGTGTTAGGCACGGGAAGAGGACTTTGGGGAGTGCGACTTCCTAAAAGTCAACATGGGTCAAATCGTGATTTCCCGCTGTTGAGGGGCAAAACGGTCATTTTGCACTGGGGTTCTGGAAAATGGTTTTTCAGATCATAGTATTTAGTTTTGGAAACTGAGTCGATCGGTCCGATCTGATCGGCGATCGGAGTTATGATGAAGTCACGGTGATAGGGATGAACCGAATGTTCATTCGTTGGACCCGGGCCCGTTGGGCCGGTCCAAGTCCATCACTAATCTACTACTGAGTCGATCGGTCCGATCTGATCGGCGATCGGAGTTATGATGAAGTCACGGTGATAGGGATGAACCGAATGTTCATTCGTTGGACCCGGGCCCGTTGGGCCGGTCCAAGTCCATCACTAATCTACTTAAGGTAGACTAGGGCTTCATTATTAAGGAGTATCATATCTTAACCCTAGTCTCTCAACCACAAAAGCCGCCGCCCCCTCCTCTCTCTAATATCACCGCCGCCGCCTCCGCCGCGTCGCCGCCCCTCACCGGAATTTGTTCCAGCCAACTTATCGAGGAGAATCCGTTGGTGATAAAATCCATCAGTCTTCTAGTGCAGGCTGATCGGAGGGAGATCGTTTCCGGTCGTGGACCTGATTGACGAATCTACCGCCGCCTACCGTGAAGAGCCGGCGTTCTTGTAATTCCGATTGGAGCTAGGCACGAGTTGCCAGCAAGGTAATCAATGAAAACACCCTATGAATGGTTCGTATTGTGTTTGAATTCTATTGTATTGATCGTCTCCCGGGCAATTTTGTTTTCCGCTGCGCCCCGGGAGGCGGGATCCGGATCCTACGCCACGGTTCCCCAACACTTCGCGAACCCTTACTGTTCATCAAAACCTATTTCTTGAGATTGCCGTTGATTAACGTCGTTTGGAGCAAGATTGGTGTTGCTGAGCTCGTCTTACTTAGGGATTTCGATTGATACCGGTTTGGAGCTTTAGATAGACGATTTGAGGGAGCACGAAGTAGTTGCAGGTTCGATCATCTTCGCGATTGTCGTCTAGTGGTTCTTTCGTTCTTGAGCAGCTTTGGGTAAGTGATTTTTTACTGATCTAAGCTTCAATTTAGAGCTGTGTAGCGCTCTGTTGAGTTGAGGTATCTGTTTTAGGATACGCGGCTTTAGGTTGTAAGTTGTACGAGCTTTGAGGTGAGCTGATTATAAGATATCTTGACAGATGGCTCGTAGGTATCTTTTGTTGAATTCTTGAAGAGCTAATAGCACAGCTGATTGAGCAGGTTGTTGGATCTGTATTCTACGTGATCTGTCGAGGTATTAAAAGTCGTTTTGAGGTACGTATTTGAGCTTATTTAAACAGCTTTAGCATAATCATGAGAATATTTCCAGTGTGTTGAGAATGTTGTGATCAGTGTTTACATGAACAGATTTGCCCGAATGTGATTTGATTATCTATTCTGTTTGCGTATGATTTATGTATGTTAGTGAATTGATATTTCTTGGCATTCACGCATACATATTGAGCCTGAATTTGATTGATGCTCGAGTCGAGCTAGCGTTGTGATCGGCCGGCTGAGTTGTCGAGCCTGAAAGGTCCAATGCTATCATCGAGGTGGTGGCTGGTTGAGTTGTCATGCCTGAAGACCACTGAACTATGATGGTCGGCAGAATGTCGCACCTGAAGATCACGGATCGATGATTTCCACCGGCTGATTGGCTGTGCGTGGTGTTGAGGCTCCATTGAGATTTGAATTGCCAACTGAGTTGTTGGCCTTGATTACCAATGTTCTTTGGTACCCTCATGCATATCATGACTTGAAATATTGCATGTTTTATGAATTGCTGTTTTATGCGTGCTCTTCATACTGAGGTTTGACCTCGTTTATTTTCCCTGTTTTCGGGTTGCTTTGGTCGATGTTGGCCTTTGCAGGTTCTACAGGTATTCAGCTAGATAGAGTGGAGCGTCAGCTGGAAGATCCCCGTTCTGAGTCCCAGTTATGTACTTATGTATTGATATATCGAGCCATGGGATGTCCAGTGCCTACAGTATTTGAGGAGATCTGTATTTGATACTTGTTGCCTGTTTCAGTTTTTGTTGGATTTTGAGTTTAAATCCTTATGTTTATTATGAACTTATTTTGAATGATATTTGAATAAGGCCCAATTCGAAAATTTTTAAGCCCAAATTTAATGCTTCCGCGTAATTGTGCTTACTTGAGTATCTAATCTATGTATTAGAGCATCGGGCCTGACATTTTGGAATCAGAGCTTAAACTGGGATAAGTCGATTTCTTTTCCATCACACTGGAGTCTAGGCATAGAGTTTGAGTTTTATTTGTGATTGACTCTGTGATTGTGCTGCTTGCTTCTGTGATTTATGTTAGGATAAAATTTATAGTTTTGGTGATAACAAAATAGGACAAGTTATTCTTGGATAATCAGACGATGACAACAGTAAGAAAGGATCCAGACGACAGGGTTGCTGGTGATATTCAGACGAAGGGAACAGTACATCAGACGCAAGTATTTGAGTGTGTAAAGACTGCAAAACGACAGCGTTTGAATAAGTCAAAACGACAGCGTATTGGGATCAGTCAACCAGACGAGAGCTACAGTAATTCGTTGAACCAGACGCAAGCTACAATGCTTTAGAAACAGTCGCAAGCTACAGTGGATTACAAAACCAGACGCAAGATATAGTAATCCATACGCAAGCTACAGTGCTTTAGAAACAGTCGCAAGCTACAGTGGATTACAGAACCAGACGCAAGATATAGTAATCCAGACGCAAGCTACAGTAAAGAGTTTGACTAGTCGTTGGGTAATCCAGACGCAATTACGTGGCTTTATCAGTTGATGGTTTGTAGAACCAGACGAGAGCTACAGTGTTATATTTAACCAGTCGAGGGTTTTTAGCAAAACGATATCGTATAAGTTAAAAAACGTCAGCGTTTTAACTAACCAGTCGTTGGATTTAATAAAGAACCAGTCGCTGGAAAAACACACATGGTATAAAGGAAACCAGTCGGTGCATACATTTAAACATTTTCCAGTCGCAACATTGCAAACGACGAAGGAAGTTGGAGCTAGTTAAGATAAAGAATTCCAGGCGCAAGTTCAAATTGATTCAAATACGATTGTATACTCAAAATGGAAAAGATATGTAGAATCGTACAATTGCCTGGAATTGAGGAGACAACGTAGGTACTATTTTGGGTAAATAGTATGATGTACAGAGGCTTTTTTTTTTTATGTTTGCACAAAAATGGTATACTACAAATTGGCTCTGTCAATGGGCAATTTACCTTTTATGGAGCAGGTTTTACGACGTACAATTTTCACAGAGATTCAAACGGGATTCATTTTCCTTTGAAGCATTTATGACCGTTGGACGAAGTCTATAAATACCTGAAGCTGGATTGTAGAAACAACCGTCATCATTATTATCGCGGTCACGCTGTCAAAATACTCCCAGAGCTCTCTATCTGTTGAATATATTCAAAAAGCTCACAAGACTCGAAGAACATTACTGTTGATATTCATAGATAAACATTCGAGTCTATTCTCTGGTTCAATCTTTTGAATCGAGTTTCTGTGTTTAGAAACCAGAGAAAATTTACAGTACTCATAGCATTGTATTCATTGTTAAAACATTTGAGTCTTAACAAAGGCTTCTCAAAAAGCCGTTTGAATATATTGATAAGTGTTGTAAACCAGTAGCTGCGTCTCCGTGGATTGTTGTGGAGATATTAGGAGTTCATACAAGTGAGGCTTGTGTGATCGGGTGTGTGCAGAAGGCCTGTACAAATCACCAGAAGAATTTACAGTCTCATAGAGTTGTATTCATTGATTATATCATTTGAGTCTGTAAAGAACGTGCTCTTTAAAGCCGTTCAAAAATATTATTCATCACTTGTAAACCAGCAGCTGCGTCTGCGTGGATTGTTGTGGAGATACTAGGAGTTCATACAAGTGAGGCTTGTGTGATCGGGTGTGTGCAGAAGGCCTGTACAAATCAAATCTTCTAGTGATACCTTCCGAGGAGGAAGAAAGGGAAACGTAGGATATTAATATCCTAACTTCCAGAAACAAATCCCTGAACTCTTATCTTTTATATTCTGCACTTTATTTATTGTTTATCTGTTCACAAATCGATCGGCTTCTTTCCGCACTATTTTAGTTAGCCGAGAGATTTGCATTAAACTGAGATCCTTAAGTCTGGTAACTCTGACTTAAGTTAAGCAGTGCTTGTAAAACATTTTAAAAGAATTTCGAAAATCTAAAATCGAAAGGAGTTCATTCAACCCCCCCTTCTGAACTCCTATACGCATATTGATCCTATTTTTGGGACCATCAATTGGTATCAGAGCAGGCGCTTCTTAGTTATTGAACAGTATTTGTTTGTGTGTTATTTTAAAATATGTCTACCTCTCAAAACAAGATTTTTTTGTTCTCCAGAGAGGACTACGATGATTGGAAGATTCGCATGCAGGCGCATCTGGCTGCTATGGATGATGAGATGTGGACTGTTATTACTGAAGGGCCATTGAAGATAATGAAGCCCAATCTGGCGGTTGCTGTAACAAATGGAGAGCCTCAGTTTCTTGAGAAAGCCAAACATGAATATACAAATCATGACAAGAAGAAAGCTAACTTGGACAATGTGGCCAGGGACATCCTATACAAGACGCTGGACAAAGACAAAAACATGTTTAGCAAAATCAAAACCTGCGCCACATCAAAAGAAATCTGGGAAAAGCTGGTCCAGATATGTGAGGGAAGCGATGAGACGAAGGAGAACAAACTAACAGTCGTTCAGCAAAAGTACGAATCCATCAAGATGAAGGATGGAGAAACCATGACAGAGTTCGATGAGCGATTCAGTGCAATAGTGATCGAGTTGAACAACCTTGGCAAAGAATACAACAATAGAGAGCTAGCATTGAAAGTCATGACAGCATTACCCAAGGAGTGGGACGTGAAGACCATGGCGATGAGGGAGTCGAAGGACCTGAACAAGATGGAGCTTCATGATCTGTTCGCAAATCTAAAGGCATACGAATTTGAACTGGAGACAAGATCTGAAGTTCCCTCAACCTCCCAGCCGACAAAAGCATTGGCAGCTAGAACAAACGAACAGTGCTCTCCTAGAACCAACAAGACGGCTGACCAACTTAGTGACGACGTCATGTCCCTCTTCGTCAAGAAGTTTGGGAAATTCATGAGAAGATCCTTCCACCCTTCCTCTCCTTACAACAATTTTAATAAATCTGATAAATCTGTATCTGACGTAATATGTTTCAATTGTGAACGACCAGGGCATTTTGCATCTGAGTGCAACAGGCCCAAGAAAGATGACAGATACAGAAGAGATGAGAAGAAGGAGGATAGATACAAGAAGGAGGATCGGTACAACCGTGATGACAAGAATGATGATAGAAATGTCGAAAGATCCAAGGAGCGATCCAAGGATAGGCGGATGAGGATGAGAAGTGACAAGAAACCCAACCGCAAGCATGATAGGAAAGTACTGGTTGCTGAGGAAAGCACCAAGAGCTGGGCGGACACTGATTCAGAATCCTCATCCAGCAGCTCTTCATCAAGCGATAGCGAACAGGAGGAGGTTTATTGTCTTATGGCTGATCAAACATCGGATAATGAGGTATTTGATTTCTCCAATATTGAGTTTACACGAGAAGACCTTGTCACAGCACTAAATGACATGGTCAAAGAGTATAGGAAGCTATCTACAACAATCGAACAGTGCTCTCCTAGCACCATCAAGACGGCTGACCAACTTAGTGACGACGTCATGTCCCTCTTCGTCAAGAAGTTTGGGAAATTCATGAGAAGATCCTTCCACCCTTCCTCTCCTTACAACAGTTTTAGTAAATCTGATAAATCTGTATCTGACGTGATATGTTTCAATTGTGAACGACCAGGGCATTTTGCAGCTGAGTGCAACAGGCCCAAGAAAGATGACAGATACAGAAGATATGAGAAGAAGGAGGATAGATACAAGAAGGAGGATCGGTACAATCGTGATGACAAGAATGATGATAGAAATGTCAAAAGATCCAAGGAGCGATCCAAGGATAGGTGGATGAGGATGAGAAGTGACAAGAAACCCAGCCGCAAGCATGACCGTAAAGTTTTGATGGCTGAGGAAAGTACCAAGAGCTGGGCAGATAGTGATTCATAATCTTCATCCAGTAGCTCATCATCCAGCGATAGTGAACAGGAGGAAGTTCATTGTCTCATGGTTGACTAGATGGCTGATGACGAGGTATTCGATTTTTCCAATGTTGAATTTACACGAGAAGACCTTGTCACGGCACTAAATAACATGGTCAAAGAGTACCGGAAGCTTTCTCACTCATTCGAGGAAGTGAAAGCTGAAAATGCTGATTTGAAAAATAGCTCATTCGAACCAAGTGCTGTTGAACCTGGTGACACTGACAGTTTGAAAATCGAGCTAAGTAAGCTAACAGCTGAGAATGATGTGTTGAAAAATGAGACCAGTGAGCTCAAAGCTGAAATCGAAATATTGAAGCAAGTAGTGAGCGCCTGGAATCGGTCTTCTCGATCTCTTCACAAACTGAACGAGAGTCAAAAACTAGCCAATGATAAGTCTGGTTTGGAATTCAATAATAGTGAATGCAGTGAAGGAGAGACCAGTACTCAGTCACAACCGGCCTATGACAAGTTCAATAAAATGGGCTTTGTCAAAGCCAGCATGACATATGACAGCTGTGAGTCAATGCGATATGATGACCAGAGCTCTTCTCAGTCAAGTCATGAAGGAAAAGACGGCATCGGCTATCAAAGGCCTGAGAGTTCAAAGCCCAGCTGGCTAAAGAACAGGTTGGACAAGGATAAAGCGAAAGCTGGTTCCAAGTCTCATGTTCAACACCAGCCGCGGCGTAACTTTAGGAAGGCAAAACCTGGTTGGAAAAAGACCCAGCCGAGAAGAGATCATGTTGGTCAAAATGTCAAATCAAAACTCCATAGATCGCACAATTTTGCACAAACTTTCGTGGACCCGAAAACTGGGAAAACTATTAAAGTGATTCAAGTATGGGTCCCGAAAGGGGTAATCCAATCTGGACCCAAGTAAAATTGGATACCAAAAGTTTCTTGTTTGATTGCAGGATAACAGGTACAAAGCAGTAGCTGAAACAACATTGTGGTACCTGGATAGCGGCTGTGCAAGACACATGACAGGAAATAAAAAGCTGCTAACAAACGTCACACCACACAAAGGAGCTAAAATTGTGTTTGGTGACAATGCATACGGTAACACTGTGGGTAAGGGTAAGCTTATCCACGGTAACATCTCTATTTCTGATGTCCTAGTTGTTGATAATCTTAAATACAATCTGATTAGCATTAGTCAGCTGTGTGACAAAGGTTACACAGTCTAGTTTCAACAACACACATGCACGGTTCAGAGTCCAAGTGGTCTGACTGTGTTGGTAGGTAAACGTTCGGGGAATACCTACATCATCGACTGGTCAGATCAGCTGGAACCTGAACAGTTGTGCCTTGCAGCTGGCTCTTCCAAGAGCTGGTTGTGGCATCAAAGAATGAATCACCTTGCATTCAAAACACTTGCTAAGCTGAGTCAACATGATATGGTCTCTGGTCTGCCAAAAATCAACTTTTCTAAGGATAAGATCTGTGCAGCATGTCAGCTGGGAAAACAAATAAAATCTACTTTCAAAAACAAAGGCGGAAAACGTTCTTCCCGTTGCCTTGAGCTTTTACATATGGATCTTTTTGGTCCTATTTCAGTAACAAGCTTAGGGGGAACGTCCTACACCCTTGCAGTAGTTGATGATTTTTCAAAATATACTTGGGTGTTGTTTTTAAAAGCAAAATCTGAAACCGCTGATTACCTGATATGCCTTTTGAAACGATTACAAAATGACAGATCTTGTTCAGTCAACCGGATAAGAAGTGATCGCGGTACTGAGTTTTTAAATTTTAAATTAACTTCTTATTTGGAAGACTTGGGGATAAAGCATGAGCTCTCTGCAGCTAGAACTCCTCAGCAAAACGGGTTAGCTGAAAGGAGAAACCGCACATTAAAAGAAGCTGACACAGCGTGTTACACTCAGAACAGATCGATTATTAATTGGATGCACGATAAAACCCCATATGAGATCGGAAATGACAAAAAGCCTGATATTTCGTATTTCAGGGTGTTCGGATGCAAGTGTTTCATTCACAATAATGGCAAGAAGCATCTAACAGCCTTTGAATCTAAATCTGATGCAGGTGTATTCTTAGGATATTCATCAGTGAGCAAAGCATATAGAGTGTTCAACACCCGGAGCTTAACAGTTGAAGAATCTGCTCACATGGTATTTGATGAAACCTGCTTCAAGTCCAATTCAGCTGCAAGTTTACATGACTTGTGTTCACGTCTGGAGTCAACAAGTCTTGAGGAATCAGACGACAACGACGTGCCACAAAGATATTCTGTGAGGATTGAGAATTTGAATTAGTGGTTAATTGTTTTGAATTGGGATTAATCGCGTGATTTTGAGGTTCCTGCTGGATTTTTGAGCGTCGCGTTGATTTTGGAGAAAACTGGCAGCAGCAAGTTACTGTAGCTCGTGCTGGTGAATTTTGAATCAGCATAGATGACGTCAGCGTGACGCAAGGAGAGCTGCCGGTTTTAGTTTCGAAGTTTGAAGTTGCTGCTGGCAGACGTTGCATTTAGCGCGAGAAAGAATAAGGTAGTGACGCGTGTTAGTCAACATTTTGGAGCGTTGACTATTAGATTCAGCAGATGCGCTTGTGAAAAGATATCAGCAGATGGTTTGAGAACTATTCGCAAGAGCTGTCGATAGATATGATGACGTAGGCGTGACGTATCCATTGCTGCTGGTAGTATTTGCGTTGTATTGGTTGCTGCTGATCAGCAGGCGTGCTTGTGCGAAAGCATTGAGAAGCGGCGTCGTTTGAATTAGTGGAAACGCTGCGTTTTGAGCTTTTCGTTTGAGATATCAGCTGTTAACAGATTTGCTTACGTATGTAAAATGACGTCGTTTGGTTTAGTAGATGCGTCGTCGTTTTGAGAGTTTTCTCGCGACCAGCAGATAGTTGTTTTGAGGAGAGAGCTGTTACCAGCTCTTGGTTTTTGGCTTGCGAGAGCTGTTGTCAGCTGGTGTTTGCTACGGCGTCGTTTTGATAAGTTGGAACGGTGTCGTTTTGAAATGTTTTGGTGCGATTGCTTTTGTTGGTTGTTGCTGCTGAATTTTACGAAGGGAAAAGAGAGGATTGCTGCTGATAGACTTCTGCTGATTTCTTCGATAGATCTTAGTGAATCAGCAGGTGAGGTTTGAAGAGGTATTTATAGAAGTGTTGATCGACACTTAGAATTATTTTGAGCCAGATATTTCTTATCTCTTCTTCTCCAAACCCTTGTCGAACTACTGTTCACCGAGACATTTCTTCCCAATATTTCCATCGCATCCAGCCTTTGTTTTTGGAGATCTTTGTGGCGCTGAATTCCCCTTGCTTAGCTCTTTAGTTTGCTACCCATTTGAGAAGTTGTATTTCGCTGGAAGTGGAAACGCGAAGCTGCTGGACTTCGAAGCTTTTGAGATAAGCCTGTGCGAGCGTTCTGCTGCTAGCGTGAGCTTTTGGGTGAGCAATTCTTGTAGTTGAGCTCGGTTTTAGTAGTTAATGTCTGCGTAGAAGTGTATAATTTGGACTAACTTCTGGCAGTAGGTTTAGTGTGATTATGATCAAGAATTGAGCTAAGATATTAGCTGTGTTGTTACAGATTTCAGCTTCTAGGAAGTGTCCTGCTGCGTGATTGGAGCCAGGAGGAATCTGTTAGGTAATTCGAAGGAGGAAAGGTACGAATTGAGCAGCTCTTAGCAGCTTTAGGCATAAAAATGCTGTGATTGATGTTGTGAATCTTGCTGTTTCCCGATTGATTGGTCGTGGTATAGAGGCGACCTGTTATGTTTTGTCGGTTGATACACTGGCCTAGCTGACTGATTTACTTGGTAGCCCTCATGCATTCATAGCATTGATGTATAGCATGTTGCATGTTTTACTGCTTGATCGCTCTTCGTACTGAGGCTTGACCTCGTACTTGTTTCCTGCTTTTGTTTTGTTTGGGTCTGTGTTGCCCATTTGCAGTTCAGGCCCATTGTATTTCGAAAAATTTTTAAGCCCTGATTTTTAAGCTTTCGTGTTTATGCGTTTATTGTGAGTAATTAGCACGGGGCCTGACATTTTTGGTATCAGAGCTTAAACTGGGATAAGCTCGATTTCTTTTGATCACACTCGAGTCTAGGCACAGAGTTTTGATTTGATTTTGATTGCCTCTGTGACTTATGTGATCTATTATCTGTCTTACTGTTATACCTGCTGTGAGATCTTACCTCTAGGCTTGATTAGATGCCGCCGAGACGTGGAGGAGGTAGGAGGACTAGACGTTCTGAGGAGGAGTTTAGAGCAGGTAGTGATGATGACGCTCAGGTGGATGACGTCACTAGGCAGATAGGTGGAATGGAGTTAGTCTTAGCCCGATTTCAGCGGACGAACCCACCGACACTGGCCGGTACTGAGGGTGGCGCTAGGGCAGAGGCGTGGCTTGTTCAGATGGAGGAGCTGTTTGATACCCTGGAGTATGCTCCAAAAAGAGACTGAAGTTGGCAGTGCTGCAGCTACGAGATGATGCTCAGCGCTGGTGGAGGAGTACTTCGAGGATGCTTCGAGACAGTGGGACGATGCTCACTTGGGATGTTTTCTGCGAGGCCTTTCGACGCGAATACACCCCAGAGTCCTACTTCGCTAGTCGGGAACGTGAGTTTGATAACCTGAAGCAAGGTGATATGCGGGTGGCCGAGTATGCGAGGCGGTTTTCTGTGCTTCTAGTGTACATGCCAGCTGTGGCGAACCAAGAGCGAACAAAGAGGAACAAGTTTTGAAGGGCTTGAGACCTGACCTGTATCGGATGGTGCTGTCTGGGTCTCCGGCGACTTTCATGGATGCTGTGAACAATGCAGTGGATATCGAGGAGAGTTTGATGGATCCTGAGGCTCCAGTGCATCAGACGACCGCGCGTGCTTCTCAGCCAGCTCAGGCGGTGTCGCATTCATATCAATCTCCTCAGGGCTCACAGCAGTCGAGTCGCCAGCAGTTTAGACCTAGAGGGAAGCAGTTCAAGAAGAAGGTCCATTCGAGTTCTTCTGGTTCGGTGAGCTCTGGTTCTGGCAGTGGTTCTGGTAGCGGTTCTGGAGGCGGATTCTGTAGTCAGTGCGGAGGGAGGCATGAGACTTCACAGTGTCGAGGAGTCCGAGGACTTTGCCACCTTTGTGGTCAGCCGGGACACTTCGCTAGAGCGTGTCCTTCGATTGGAGGGCGGTCTACTGGTCAGTCGCAGCAGGGTTCCGCTAGTGGTTCTTCTCAGCGACAGCAGCCTTTTGCTCAGTCCCAGCGACCTAGTTTTCAGCCTCGTGAGCAGTCGCGTTTTGGAGGACCTTCCCGACCCCCGTTTCAGATTCCCCAGCAGGCGCAGGCGAACGCCTTGACAGGAGATCAGGCTGAGGAGACTCCGGGCATGGTGATTAGAGGTACATGCTCTATTTATGATTATCCTGCGAGAGTTTTGTTTGACACTGGTGCATCACACTCCTTCATTTCTGAAATGTTTGTGTTTGAGCGTGGGTTGACTTCTTCCCCACTGTGTGATGTTGTTTCCGTGTCTACTCCTGCTGGTGTGAACTTGTGGTCAAGAGAGGTAGTAGTAGATTGCCTGATTAGGTTTGATGAGCAT